>CAUYRB010115111.1:0-29412 GCA_963574695.1 Propithecus perrieri | reverse complement strand
AAAATTAGCTGGGCATGGTGGCACATGCCTGTAGTCCCAGCTACTCGGGAGGTTGAGGCAGGAGGATCCCTTGAGCCCAGGAGTTTGAGGTTGCTGTGAGCTAAGATGACGCCATGGCACTCTAGCCCGGGCAACACAGTGAGACTCTGTCTCGAAAAAATACAAATAAAAATAAAAAGGTAGGATTTAAAAAAAAAGATCACACAACAGGTAAGAGAAAAACCAGATCCCATTATTTGCCAGTTTAGTGTTTAAGCATCATCCCAAACTCTATCTCCAGTAGAAAAGTTCCACACAGCCTGCAAGGAGCATTAACTACCTTCCTCTCCCCATCCCCAACCAATCCTGTCAGACAGCAAAATAACGCAACCTGCAAATATTCTAAATAACTGATGAATGTGGAAAATTAGCTCAAAATTTATACTGGCACATCAGTTCCTGTTTCCAAGTCACTATTTGGTTAACTTTTTTTTATGAAGAGAAGCAGCAAAGCGTGGTAATGAGTATCAGACATGGGCTGGAGTCCTACAGCCCTGAGTGTGAATCTTGGCCTTATCACCATAAGGAGCTGTGACCCTAACCTCTGTGTCCTTAACCTCCATAGATCTATGTTTTACATACAAAATGAAGTGAACTGGACTACATGCTCTCTTAGGTATTTTCTAGCGTAATAAACTCTTAGCGATTCTGCGGGTATATGATAGCATTCATCCTATCATTTGCCACTACTGTTGGCTTAACTGGTGCCCACTAAATCAGGTGTCCCCAGTAAGGCAGCCAGACAGGCAGTTCACTGGAGTTCCTAGGGCCTAGTCTGGGCAGGTATTCAATACATGCTTGCTGAAGAATGAATGAGCCCCACATGTATAACTGATCAAGTTATTGCCCTTACTAAATGGGAGATCATAAGCAAATTAATCAAGTACAAGTTAAAAAAAACTTTTCTGTATTTGTCTAACCTAACAGATTAACAGTATGATTAACCAATATTTAACTCTGATGAGAACGAGATTCAAAGAAATTGGTTAATATAAATGCAATGTCCTCTTGCACTTTAAAAAGGTCTGACAAACCACAACCTACTAAGCCCAGTGGCTGAAAGTACTACAAAGGGAGAGGAGAACAGTCAGCTTGATTTCAAGTGCATCTTCCCCACTTCCTCAGCTCTCTCCCCTCATCAAGCCTCTCCCTCACATCACCCGCCATGGTCAGCATATATAACCTTCCTGTTGCCAAACTCAATGGACATGTCATTCTTGACCTTATTAGACCTCTTGCTGGCACAGGGCACCAATGACCCCTTTTTTCTTTTTGAAACACATTCCTGGCTTCCATGACATGACATGTTCCTGAATTTCTCCTACTTTCCTGGCCACTTCTGTTAGCATCCCCTCTTCTGAATATTTCCAAAAGATCTGGAGGTTCTCAAGACTCTACCATGAGCCCTAATTGCCTGTATTTTTACATCCCTTCTCTGAGTAATCATAGTCAGGGACATCATACTCGGTAATCACTACAGAGACTTTATATATCACCTGGATAAAAACAACTCCTAAATTTCTACCTCTAGCCCAAGACCCTGGATTCAAGACTCACGTATTAAACTGTCTACTTGGTTGTCTCCACCTACATGTCTCACAGAGACCTCAATCTAATACTTATGCTCCTTGACTTCCAATGCGGTTACATCTGAATAAATCCATCATAAATTGAAAATACTGTAAGTCAAAAATGCACTTAATACACTTAACCTACCGAGCATCATAGCTTAGTCTAGCCTACCTTAAACATACTCAGAACATTTACACTAGCCAAAAGTTGGGCAAAATCATTTAACACAAAAAGCCTATTTTACAATGAAGTGCTGAATATCTCATGTAATTTACTGAATTCTGTACTGAATGCTTGCATGGGTACTCCAAGTATGGTTTCTACTGAATGTGTACTGCTTTTGCACCATCATAAAGTTGAAAAATTCGTTAAGTCAAACCATAGTAATCTGAGCATCATCTGCATGCCCAAACTAAACTCTTAATCTTCCCCAAGTTTCATTCTCCCACAATTTTCCATTTCAGTAAAAAGCACCAACATTCACCTCACTGTTAAAGGCAGAAACTTGAGTCACTCATAACCTGTGCCTCTCTACCCTTACCCCATATCCAATCTACCAGAATCCCATGACTTTCCCTACAAAGTATACGTGGAATCCATTTGTTCCTCTTCATCTCTACCACCACTACCTGACAACAAGCCACTCACTCTGCAGTCGTC
This sequence comes from Propithecus perrieri, assembly GCA_963574695.1. NCBI lineage: Eukaryota > Metazoa > Chordata > Mammalia > Primates > Indriidae > Propithecus > Propithecus perrieri. Next base: position 27,141 of record CAUYRB010115111.1, on the reverse strand, counting down.
TGCTAACTCTTGGAACTGGGCAGCACCAAGAACAGTACCTGGTGCAAAGGTTCTGCCTGCTTCCCTCCAATTTCCACACAGCAGCCAGAGTGATCTTGCCTAAAATCCAATCCTCCGGTAGCTTTGCAAGGCAGTCAGAGAAACCCCAAACTCCTTAGCATGGCAGTAACGGGCTGCTGCCAGTCTCCCCCACCTGCGTGAACCTCCCGCACACACTCGCCCTTGATGGCTTTGATCACATTTTCTGACCTGTAACAAGCTTTGTCTGACTTTGCACACAGTGCTCCTGCCTGAAGCACTCTTCCCCCGCCTTGCCTGGCTGACACTTTCGCATCCAACTAGCACTTAAGATCAACACAGGGATTACCTTCGTTTGGTTCACTAGCAAACACCTAGCCTGCAAAAAGGTGCCTGACTCGTTAACAGGTGTTCAATAACATGTGACTGCATGGCTGCTGAAAGCTATCAGTGAACTGTTACCAGACCTGCTCAGAATAACCAATCTCCCGTAATCCGCTACTCACGGCTTTCTTGCCTTCATCCCCTTTTATATTTGCTACTCACTTTTCACATTTGAGGAGAAAAAAATTCAGATTATCATAATGAAACTGGATACTCTTAAAAGTAATGCTCTAAACTTTAAAACTTGCATACAGAATACAATTACATATAAAAATATGAGATGGACATACATACTCCTATCAAAATATATTTCTAAAGAATGAAGCTTTTTAATAAAATAAACTTCTTTTTCAAAAGAAAGATATCATTCGTTAAGACCAACGTGCAAAATACTGTACAATGGGGGAACTTTGGTTCTTTTACTAAACTGTAACACCAATCATAAAATTGGTTGCAACATTTAACCATAATACATAATTTAAAAAGTTAAGAAAAAATTTAAGCAAGTATAACCCTGCTTGCCCTAGAGTTGAAATGTATTAATATATATTCTGTATGGTAACAGTTTAAAGTCCCTACTATTTTTGAAACTGTAGCAAATAAAATCAGTCTAACTGTAAATGTATCAAGGTAGTAACAGTTAAAAATAGCAAACCATTTGTATTGCAATATTTTTAACTGAATTGGCTAAATCACATTTTTCTTTTTAAAAATTTCAATTAGGATAAATAGTATTTGCAGCTTTGTGACTATATAGTGTTCAATTATTGACTTTTTAAAAAAAAATCAATAAAAATAGATTTAGAGACCATCTTACAGTTGAATAGCAATTTTATTTGTCTAAAGTATATTCCAGGCACATTTTCTCATTTATTAGGCCTACTGTAGCAGAGCAGGCCAAGCAGTAACATGTGAGCAACTCTCTAGCAACTTGGAAAATCTGGGGCAGCTGCTCATTGCTACTAGCTTCCACGAGTTTTTCTTTTACTTAGTATCAATGAATGGACACAATCACACTTCACATTATGAAGCTTAAATAAAAAAATCATATGATTATATAAGATGACACATTTCTTTATAACTTCTACTGAGTCAATTCATCCTATTTAAAAGAAAAATAATTGTTTAAAAAGTTACCCAGAAATAGGAAAACAGCAACCAGGATGTTAAAAAGGAAAGTGAAAGTCTCTCTCCCCAATTAGTCATTATTCCAGTTTTTCTTTAACCTTTCTAGAAGGATTAAAAGAGAAAAGAAATGTCCTATTTACAAGCTAAATGCAGCTGCCTGGGCTCAAAGAACCCAAAGACACTGTTATACTTTTTGGGGTGGGCAGTGGTATAGAAGAGTTTTGTTTGTTCACCAACATTGTTTTTAAATGCTTAAAATCAATACATTTTCGTTAGGGGGAGCAAATTTTAAATTTATTTTGCTCCATGTGAAAAAGTAGACATTATCTACTAATGGTTTTAATTGGCTTTTATACAAAATGGTTAGAAGTTCTAAGATCTCACAAAAAGCAACATGGAACCTTAAAAAAAATCATTCTGTATTTTATGAACACATTGAATTATTTTTACCTAGGAAATGAAGCCGACATACCCTCTTTAACCTAAGTACTCTCAACACCTCTGCCAAGCCACAGACCGTGGAAACGGCAGAAAGGGAAAGAGTCCATGTGTGTGCATGTGGAGGGGGAATGGGGAGCGCCCCAGAGGCAAAGGTGAAGGGACAGAAGAGAGCAGCGCATTCAGTGGGAGTGGCGGAGCACCGCACCTGTGCCAAAGGTTACCTTACCATGCCTCCAGCAGGAAGATAAGGATTCGGCTCATTCTGCCTACATAGCTGAAGCATTCAGGGATACATTCTCCAAACAATTAAATAATTCCAGCTATAAATCTCATAGTGAGAATGAGAAAGGTCAATACTGGTTAGTTTCACCATATATCCATGTAATGCTTTATTGTTTTCAAATGACATCTGATTCTATAGAATTGTGTATGCTTTTCAAATCATTTACAAATATATACAAGGACTAGCCATAAAAATATAGACCCAACATCTATAAAACGTTTCTGGATGTTTAAAGAGGTACTGTAAAGAAATGAAGAACATCATAAATTTTCAACCCCAAAATCAAACAAAATGATATTAGGCAACAGAACCAATGTAATAATGAATACCTCAAGTCTCTCTTTGACGTGTGGTCTGCATTATTCAGAATTCAGAATTTTTATACTGGTAATCAAGTTCAGAGAGTAAATCAAAATTTCTAGTGCTTTACTTTTTATGAAGCTAATATTTCAGGAATATTAATAGCTAATATTGATAATATGGTTAATACATGTCAGGCACTATGCCAAGGGCTTTACATGGAGCATCTCATGTAATCCTCACACTAACTAATATCAGATCCTGTGATCATCCCCATTTTACAGGTGGAGAAACAGAAATTCAGAGAGGATGAGGGACTCATCTGAGCAGTGAGTGGCAGCCGAAACACGACTCTGGCTGGCTGCCTTGCTCCACTTTATCCCTCAGCACAGCAGAAAGCCACATCAAATTTTAAGGTCATCACATTAAAACCAAATGTAAAAATGTTTTACAATACGTAAAATAAATCAGTAAGTTTGAACACGGTTGTTAATCTGTATAGAGGATAAAAGTTAAAAAAAAGTCACATATAGCACAACTAAGTATATCGGTCTTGATATTTAGATCAAAAAACAAAATAAAACAAGGAAGAGTACTCCTATTTCATCACTGCAGAGTAGATGGAGATGAAGAAGTTCACTCACTGCACTGATTTAAAAATCTTTTTGATTCATTTTGCCAAAAGAAGAGTGATTAAATATAAAAGATGAAGATAAAGAACTACCATCACTGCAACAGATTGGTAACTTTGGCCAAGTCCAGTGAAGTCCAGTTCTCAAAACAAAATTATTTCCTTGATTCTTATCAGCCCATTCTAATACTGCTCTGCTAAAGTGACTATAACAATCTCTCTTGAAAAAAGGGCATCTTGTAAAATAGGTTCACAATATATACAAAGAATAGCATGTAACTAGAGAAAAATGGAGTACTTTCAAGTAAGGAAATAAAAATCACTGCTAATTTCCAGAAATACACACTATAAAAAAATTAGGTCATTTCTAACTGTGACAAAAATTCTCTGACAAACTGCAAAATCTGGGGTGCTTACAGATAGTAATGAAAACTGTGACATAATAACGTGAGAAGCATTTCAAAGGAGTTCATAAAAATAACAGAATAAAAGTGTTGTGATGTCCCCTTCTCCAAAACAAAAGCAATTCTGAACAATTACATACAAGACAGGTGCTAATTTCCAAATGAAACTGTTTAATAAACACTTTCAGAGCAGCATAAATTACTGTACAACTAGCTTTATTTAGCAATAAAAGGTAATATAGAAAGCAGCACAGAAAACAATTCCCCTTTAGCACCCAGAGCCCAGACAGCTCACAGCCAGTCATTTCCGCCAAAAAACTGCAAACATGAAAATGTCAATGTAACAGAACACATTAAGTGATATTTTGTCTGCATATACACATGCACACAACTCACAAGTTGTATTAAAACTATAAGCACATACCAAAACATCCTCTTTGTTTTTAAAGTAAATATAGATAAAGCTTTGTGTTTCCAAGGTCTAGATAAAATGTAACCACTCTGATATGTGATCAGTTTCAAGGCATTTGAACCTACGGAGAGCTAAACTTTAAAATCTCTACTATCTTTAACGTTATACATAATCCTTATGTTACATAGGCCGAAATATTTAACTCTAGTCCTAGAATCAGTAGATGCTCAATAGCTTTTCAGCAACTCAAAGTCCTTGCTAGATTTTACTCACAGAGAAAATGAACCAATCCTCCATAGTATTTTACAATATTTTTGCAACTAAAGTAGTAACTGATTCACTCTTTAAAACAAATCCAAATTAGTGTTAAAGAATAAACAAATGATTCTTTTTTTTTCTAAAATGAGGTCTCACTATGTTGTCCAGGCTGGACTTGAACTCCTAGGCTCAAGCGATCCTCCTGCCTCAGCCTCCCCAATAACTGAGACCATAGGTACACACCACTGCCTAACTTTAAATGACTGTGATTCTTTCGTATTTTAAATGCATGCCACAGTGCAAATAAAGCAATAAATATTTTAGCTAAAACTGAAGTTTCCAGGTTAATTCAGTTGGCACTCACCTCCTTATTACAGGCAATAATGAAGCTAAACAGTTACTCTGTTACACAGATTGATGGGTGAATCTCTGTCTTAGTGAAAATCTACCTTATCAGCTTAGAGATGTGTAACTATCATCAGGCACAAACTGTACCACTTGAGGAAGAAGAATTAAGACAAATCGAAGGTACCATGATTAACAAAGAAAACAGTACTGGTTTCAGGAATTGCAAAGACAGACTGGCCATTAAAGGAAGTTGTATTGATGCTGACAATGTTAAATTATTTATAGAAACTAGGAAGCTGTGGGGTGTTCCTCCCCATCACACACACTGTCCTGTCCTATATAACTAGTGTTGCTTATCTCAATAAGAAAATGTAAATTAAACAAAAAAATTAGTTGGCAATGACTTCTAGTCATGCCATTTTGTTAGTTCTGATCCATTATCTCCATTGTATCATACCCCAGCCAACCCTGACCCCCACATCTTCAGTCATCTAAGTTAGTTCCCAAATTCTCTGGCTATTGTCACGTGAGAAATTTTTCCAAAGACAGGGTAACTCATTAGCGCAGTGGCAGGTTATGCTCACTGTATAGCCAAAGCAGAGTATTACAGATATTTAATCCAGTACTAAAAGAGATCACTTCTTACGATACATTATCCTCAATGTGCTAGTTTATACTAAGTAGAAAGGTACCTTAAGTTATAACAAGAATGTGAATCTTAGATTTTTCTTTTCCCCAGTAAGCTATTTTGCTTACCCATAATGGAACTAACCAGAAAAGGAAATGTTTGCCTTTGGGAACTTAGAAAGGAAAACATTCATGTTTGCACCCAAAGTTATTACTAACAAACGAGTGGCCTGCTAGAAACCTAAGCTATGATATCACTACCTTACTCCTGTCCAAAAAATTGATTAAAGGCATTATTCATCTTAAGCAAAATGTTAAGTCATGGAGAATCTTAAAAACTGTCAGTACATTTTTTCATCTCAATTTGCATTCATAAATTTAATAATCAATCATTAGTTGAAACAAAAAGGCTAATTTTAATCTTAGTTACTTTATCTGCTAACTCTTCCCATTTCCCCTGATGTTTACTTTTTCTAATCAAGACTCAAAAATATGTTGCTAAACATAAAAAGACATTTTAAAAAACTCCAAAAATTATGATTATATAATACAAGGACTTCCCATTTCCTAGAAAATTAGCAAACTAACATATAGAAATAATTTGTATTTCCCAGAAGGAACTAAATGTGAATGCTTCTTTCTTTTTTTTTTGTCAAGACCTTTGTAATTCAGAACGTCTAAAAAAATGAGGAAATAAAGTTAAGTGTCAGGCGATATGCTAGTGGAAGAGAAAAGGACAACAAGGCATACCAAAGGATTTTCTATGTTAGTGAGACAGCCAAATATGAATGTAGGTAACTTGAACGCACTAACACACCGAGGACCAGTGACAAGTGTTAGAAGCAAGCATGCTAGGGAGAACACAGGGCACAGACAGCACCATTCTGGCCAGGAGGACTGGGGATGCTTCAAATAAGGAGACGTAGCCCTAAGGCATTGTTCCTAGGGAAGGGGGGAACATGGAGCAAATTCATCCAAATCACTTATTGCTGTGTGCTCAAAGTACAGACTGCTGGGGCCCATCCCAGATTCCTAAATCAGATCCTTAGGTGATGAAGCCTGGGAATCTGCTTGTTCTAACCAGCATTCCAGTTGAACGCAAAGGGGCCATGGACCATATTTAGTCACCTTAAAATTACAAGTCCTAATGAAGAGATATGGTAAAGAAAAATCCTGGCAGAGGCACTACATGAAGAGAGCCATGGGAGGAGAAAATCAGGGTATGTGTGTGGGAATAGAGAGGTTACAAGGTATGTTCAGCATCCTAATGAAAGACGTTGTTGGAATCACAGGTAAGCTTGCTAGTCTTGACTCACACACAGAGGTTGAACTCTGTTCTGGAAGCAATGGAGAGTGATCCAAACTTTCTGAGCAAACTCATGCTGTATTTGAACAAGATGACCTTGGAGTCCAAGTAAGAGGTACTGGAACAATAAGGAAAGAAAAGGAGGAGGAAATAGAGGGAATGAATGCAAGACATGGTATAGAGGTAAGAAAGTCAGGACTTGGGGATCTGCTGTATGTAAGTGAACAGAAGAAACCGACAATGACTTTGAGGAAAATTTTAAATAAGCCAAGTGCCTTCTCAGTGTTCAACACTATGCCATGCACCACTGAGCATCCAAAAATATGAAAGTCATTAATTCAATATAATAATTGAGCATCCACTACACGTGCCAGGTACTATCAACAATGCTGAGGATGCGCCCAGGACGAAAATCCCTGTCCTCCAGGAGCTTAGAACTAGATCTCACCCTGTTCCTCTTTTCTTGTGTCTCTATTTTTTTTTAATGGAAAAAAGTACTTCTGGAACCTATCTCTTTGACCTTGAGGACTTCACTGCTCCTAAAGCTCTAGCTGGCTCACGTCAACAACACGCAGGTCTTCATCCCGAGTACTTTTACCTAGATGCTTTTAATGACAAAGAAATACTGAGGCATGCTTTCTCAACTATGATCCCATGACAGACTTCATATGAAACTTTAAGATGTGAACTTCCAAATTCAAAAAATGTCAGTTAAGCCCAAATTCAATTAAACAGACTTGGGGTAAATACAGAACTTTCCCACAGAGAACTTTTGGGTACATACATAGCTATTCGTTTATTCATTCAATTTGTACTGCATGCTTATTACAAGTGGATGTTTCTTCCCTGACCTGGAAGAACGAATAAGAGCCTGAGAAAACAGAGTGGAAAGTACAGTTAGTTGAGAAAATGAACTAAGAAGAATGGAGAAAAAGCAATACTTAAAAACAGGAGAGACGGTGAAGGGAGATGGGAAGGGATACGTAGAGGAACTTATGCAAGCAGTCTACCAAAAATAAAATAACAAATACTGACCAAAGGACAAAACTAACCAGAAATCTGGGAATCGGATGGAGGTCACTTGTCAAGTTAAATTCATGGTTTTCAACATATAATGCTGCCAGCTACTCAATTTTAATAATAATGTGAGATAGTCCCTTTTAGAAATGTACAAGTTACTTGAAAAGCACATATAAGGGAACTATACAAGATAGTACATAATCAGGAGCTAGTTGAATAAAAGACAGATATAAGAGGTTGTTTAAAAAAAAAGAAAAGAAAGAAAGAAAATAGCCGTAACTCGGAAAAAGAGATTAAGGTATCACTTTTATAAAAAGCTATCAGGAACACTTTTCTAGAATTTTTAGTAGTCAAGATTTCTTTTGAGTACAAATAGTAACAGCAAAGACTGCTGGTTGTACATCATTCTGTAGCCACACCCATAAATGTAGATTGCTTTAATGTTGGTGACATCATCAAACAACTTCCTAAGCAGTTTTACTTTTAACTGTCACTTTATTTTAACCATATTACAGTAGAACTCTTAACTACCTCCAAATTGCACAGTCTAGATTACTATCCACTATTGGTATTTTTCTGGTCTTTGGCAAATAAAACCCAGATTAAAATCAAAGCATTCACAATTAAATTACAAAACACTTGATTAAAAATCTGTTTCAATTATTAGTTTTGTATCTTTAACCTCGATTGGATACTTTCTTTTCTGTCCTTTCTTCAATGCTGTGTAATAGCTACTAAGTATTCTATGGGTAGTCTTGTTTAAGACAAAGGGGAAAAGTAAATGTAAAATAAATTCTGGGTGCTTCCTATGTGAAACAAAGGTACAAAAAATAACTAAGATTATTTTGTTTTTTCAGAAGGACATTTTATAAATGTGGTTAGGAGCCTCAGAAACACACACATGCAATGCAAATATATAAAAAGCATATTTACTGTTAAATGTTAAAGATTTTAATCTCTCTATATATATTAAATTAACCTGTATCATAAAATGAGTACCTCCAAAGACTAAACAGCACATTTGAACATCTAGATTCAGTTACTAAATTATTATTCCAAGAGTAAATGGTCAGTTTTTAAGAAGGATGAATACAGTTGCTATTATGACTGGGAAGAAATTATTAAAAGAGAATAAAATTAGAAGAAAATATCTAAGAAAATCATTATGACCTCACTTTCAAAAAGGAAGAATGACCTATTAAATAGAATAGCTTTACCAAATCTGTGGAGTTTACCTTATTTTTATCTTGCTTAGTAAAAAGGTTATCCATAGCAGCCCAAATTTCTGAAGCTACAATTTTGGAGAGATATATTAAATTGTGGATGTCAGTGAAAAAGTGTGCTAAAATCAGATACAGGTTGAATATCTCTTACTCAAAATGCTTGGGAGCAGAAGTGTTTTGGATTTTGGATATTTCCAGATTTTGCATATATATAATGGTATGTCTTGGGGGAGGGATCCAAGTCTAAACACAAAATTAATGTATGTTTCATATACACCTCAGACACACACCTAAAGGTAATTTTATTATATTTTTACACATACTCATTATAGGCCAGAACATTCTAGGCCTGTCACTAAACCTCTGTCTGTTCCTCCATTTTCAAAAAATTCTGGAGTTTGGAGCATTTCAGAGATTGGACTTTTGGATTAGGGATGTGCAACCTGTGTTACTAAATGTCATTAAAACCACATTTTAAAAGAGCAAATCTCTTACCAATTGAAATTCTCGACGCCGGTCGTAGGCATTCTGTATGCCGCTGTCTGCCCATAACGCTCTTATAGCAGGAAGATATTGTAAAAAAACCCGCGTTTCCACCAATCCCTGGGCTGCCATGGGGGCCCGGGTGTCAAATGCCATCATCTTGTCGCCATTGAGCTGGTTTGAGTTATCTCCCCAAGGAATATGAAGCTTCTCTCGAGCATCTACCAGCACCCTCATACCTTTGTTTAAAAAGAAAAAGAAAAAGAAAAAGTGTGGGGAGGAGTCATTAGATAGTACCACACATTTTTACTCCAGTATTATCCTTAAACTTCTGAATTACTCCAGGCCACATCATCCAAAAATGGAGACCAACATCAAAACAAACACCCACAACTTCTCAGAGGTTAAAAAAGCTAACAGTTGCTCACTGTCTTAAAATTAGAGCCTTGAAAAGCAAATACTATTAACACAATTGCTCTTTCTGAAGGATTTTAACATATTCCAATTTATAAAATAATTTCTGGGATAGAAGGTGGTCAAAAAAGAACCAAACAAGGGAAGGAAAAAGAAATCATGCTGCACAGCCCAATGTCCAGGCTCTGAAGAAAACGGTTACAATCAAGATTTTAAGAGCTTGTCTAAAAGACATTTATTTATGAAACACTAAGAACCGAACATTATAACTCTGCATTCTGCTTGTTCCCTCAGCACCCTAGCACCAACATTAAGTCTTCTAGGAACACAATGAAGACTCAAAAACTTTTTCCGGCCCAAGTTTCAAATCAGTGTAAGTCACAGGATGGCTTTAGATTTCCCCAAAAGGAAGACCGACTGCAAAATAATATAAAAACAGACTCCAACTCACAGAGGTTAGTTCAAACTCAATTATTTCTATCACTAACTAAACTGTGACCCTCAGTCCGTCTTGTCACGTGGCTATTAGGAAGTCATTTGGATAACTGAAAAAATGTTTTGCTGTCAATTTTCCAATCATACCAACTCAAAAAAACTAGATGTCTGGTGACTTACTTCATCTCATAATCAATGCTCAAAGTAGGTCACACTTAGGACCCAGTGTACATTAAGATCTAAGTGTTTACCTGGCTCACAATCAGCATGTTGACTCTATTCATTAACATAATTCCTTAAGTTCAGCTGCATCAGGATACAAAGGTACCTTCAATTAAGGACTAACAAGGCAGGGTCTGTGGCCTTGAAAGAGACCTTAATTAGTTTTGTGCTAAACAGTAAGGCAGGATAACTACACCTGTTCTTTACAGTTTAACTGCAGAGGTGCTAGGGCTGAGAGCTGGCTGTGGCCTGTGAGCTCCTGGCCTGGCATTCTTCTCCAGTCATTACCCCACAATGCCTCCTCCTCCAGGCAGGCAGTTTTTCTCCACCCAAACTCTGGGAGGAAAAAAAGCAACATGAATGAATTACTTATGTACTTCTTGAACAAAAATCCCACCTAAAAAAACACTGCTTGAAAAGACCTGCAATCTGTAGCAAACTCCTAGATAAACTGCTCCCCAGATAAAATAAAATCCTGATGCACCTTAAGTACCAGGTGCTGGACCTCAATTTTGCCAAAATGCCTTTTCTGTAGAACATTACCACTGAGAAAAATGAGTGCCAATTATCTTTCAAATGACAAAATAAAAACCAACTTCTTGATTTCTGTGAATGCCCAGAAATAAAGACCTTCTGTATTTTTCACTTTAAGAACAAAGTTTAATTTTGAAAATACAAGAGCAGAACCTATTATCCAACCCAACACTGATTCACTGACTCCACCCGTACAGGAGCCGCATGACTTTTAGGCCAAAGAGTCTTCATATCACTACACAATTTCGTCTAAACAGAAGCGAGTAGTGGTACTCCCCTCCTTCCCGCCCCCAGTCACTTAGCAAAAAGGAGAGTGGAACGTGTTGCACAATGATTATAGAGAAACATGTTACCTGACCGTGACACTGGGGCGAAAAACCACTGATGCTATTTTTTTTACAGTAACTATACGGGTCTACTCTTTCCTGATGCCAGTGTAGTAAACCTGACACCCTCCAGTTTCATATCCTGGCCCAAAAGGGCCCCAGAGGCTGTCACCCTACGCGTTTGACAAGAGTCTTCAGGCAAAAAGTTTCCTTACTGCGACGGTTCCAGAACTCCCTTGCTCAGGAGGCGGCCAAGGAAGCAGGGAGTTGGGAGCACATCGACCCCATGTGACTCGGGTCACCCACCCCGGGCAGCGAGGTTCGACATACAGCGCCCTGGCGGGGGATGCGGGTGTAGGGTCTGCTGCTCTAGGGTCTTCCTCCTGCCTCATCTGCAGGGAGGAGGACAGGAGAGGTCACCCCGCACCCAGAGGCACCGGGCTCGTCTCACTTCCCTCTCGGAGGGGGCGACACCGGGATGGGGTGGGGGCTGGGGAATGACTATGACTCCCATTGGGGCGACAAGAGGGAAAACGGGGCGCCCCGGGGCATCCTTTCACCTGCGGGGCGAGGACACCCGGGCGGGCAGGACCGGTGCCCGGGGCGCGCCCCCTTCCCGCCCGCCGCCGGGCCCGGTCCTCCGCCAGGGACACAGCGGACGAGGGCGGTGCCCAGCCCCACACCCGCCGCCGCCGCCCCCGGTCCTCGGTGCCCCAGCCACAGCCCCGACCCGGGCCCCGGCACCTTTGATCACGTTGCTGTAGATGGTGGGGCGGAACTCCTCGCGCGCGCGCTGGTCGAAGTCCTGCCCGTGGATGATCCGCATCTGCTTCAGGAAGGTGGACTTGCCGCTCTCGCCCGCGCCCAGCAGCAGGATCTTCACGAGCCGCTTCACGTAGGTCTTCTCCCGCGACAGGCATTTGTCGATCTCTTTGGACTTGCGCTGCTGCTCGGCCTCGCCGCTCGTCAGCAGGCAGCCGGGGAAGCACACGGACAGCACGGACCGCGACGGCAGGAAGTCCGCCATCTTGCCGCCGCCGCCGCCGCCTCGGCGGGCCCCTCCGGCTCCCTCCGCCTCCTCCTCGGGCGGCGGGCGGCTCCGGCTCCGCGGCTCGAGGGCGGGGAACGCTGCGGCGGCCCGAGCGCGCCCGGGGAGGGAGGGAACCAGCGAACTGACTCGCAGGGCGGGCCGCGCAGGGCGGGCCAGGCGAGCTGGGGAGGGAGGGAAAGAGGGAGGGCCCGAGAGGGGCGGTGGCCCCGGGGCGTGCGCGCCCCCGCTGCCTCCCGGGAGCGCGCGCGTAGGCCGCGGTCTCTCTTTCCCCCGCCTCCCGCCCTGGGCTGGCGAGTCACGCGCTCGCTCTCTAGCTCGCGTGCCCGTAGCCGCGGCCGGCCGCGCGCGGGGAGGGCCCCGGAGCCGCGGTCACGTGGGCCGGGCCGGCGCACGCCTGCAATCAGCTGCTCCCACTTCTGGGCAGAAGGGCCCCGTCCCCGAGCCCTGGAGGCCGGAGGCTGGGTCCCCGACCCTGCTCTTTGGGCTCCCGCCGCCTTTTCTCCTGGGTTGCGCGCCCGCTGCCAGCTGTCACCGTCCGCGCGACTAACTTCGGGCCACTGGCTCGAAAGTTATTCGAACAGCCGGCGCGAGCCTGGCAGGTTTTTGGTGCATTTTCTTAAGGTGACTCCCTTCACATTCTACTCTCCCAAGCCCAGAACGATAACCAAACGTCGTCAATGCCCCCTTCTTCCAGCTCTTTTTGGCATTTTCAGACCCCTGCAAGGGCCCTCCTTTGTGGAATAAAGAACTGGAGTTGATGTTCTTTTTTTTTTTGCATGGCTTTTCTTAACTGCTTATGGAGTTGATGTTCATCTGAGGCGGACTAGAAGGGTTGTCAATATCTCACTAATGTGGATTGCCACCCTAGCTGCGCCGTGACTTTGGTAACGCTGATCAGTGAATGGTAGCAGCAGGAGGGTGAGGTCATGGTGAAAATCCCCCTAACCGGACACTGTGATGCAGGCTCTTCCCAACAAGGAAGCAGATAAGCAAACAGAACGAGGGCGGGAGCAGGCAAATTTTAGGTTTCCTGCCAGATTACAGAGGATATGACCAGCCAAGGGACTTTTTTCTGTCCTAATGGCAGATTCAGGCCAGGACACCTGAAAGGGCTGCCAGGAGACAAGCGACAAGTGACAGCTGGGTTGGCAGAGAGACAGCACAGCCACATCCCCGGAAGCTGACTTCTTCATTCTTAGTATTTAGTTTCAAGTGGAAAAAGCCATTTTAGTCTGCCTCTGTCTTTGGCAATGCAACATAATGCTTCTTGCTTTGGGGGTCTGTGGCTGAGAATCAACTTCTTACGTGTTCGGGAGTTGGGGTAAGAGGTCAACTGTCTGAGAGGCTCATGAATGGGTTTAAATTTGAAAATCAGTGCTAATCAGTTACTGTCTAGGGGTGGGTTAATGCCTGAGAAGACTCTTGACTCAGTAAATTGGCTTCAGTAAACAATGCCTGTAGTAGGATTATCTCGTGTTGCTCTGGCCAAGCCCATAGGGTGAACAGTCTACACTATGCAAAGCAGAGTAGGCTCACCTCCAGTATGTGTGGATCCATAGGGTCAGAATCACTGGGCAGTGCCGTCAGGCAGAATGTTTGGTAAAAGTTTACCCCTGATGGAGGCTCTCTCTATAGTCTCAACTAGTGTTAGGAAGGCCCTGTTTTCTAACCATGAAAGAACTAGCTTCTGCCCAAGACCCGGGTGTAGCACCAGCCCCCACACACTGCTTCTACATTGACCCCAGGTGCTAATCTGAACTCCAGCAAAGACAGAGGAGGGAAGCCTGTAAGTCAGGTAGTTAACATCTTTTTCCTTTTTTCCAAAAGTGTGTGCAACATAATGGAAAACCAAGAATGCCTAAGAGACAGGAAGGTATTCCTGCCCGGCCAGTTCATGTTATGACATGTAGAGTAGCAGTGAAAGCTGTTCAGAGCCCTGCATGTAACCTTGCCTTGGAACAAGCTTGACTCAGATGGAGCCCGGCTGCCTTACTCAGTGTTTCTGAAAAAGAGACCTCTTTGGATCCAACGTGGGGTTTCACTGCAGCTGTCTAACTTCTTCTAAGTGGGGAACAAGACACCTTATAAACTGTAAGCATAAAAATGAGTTAGAGGTTTGGTGGTTCCTCAAAAACTTAAACATAGGATGAGTAAATTCACATCTGACGGGTACAATGCACACTATCTGGGTGATGGACACACTTATAACTTTGACTCAAACTGTACAAAAGCAATTTATGTAACCAAAACATGTGTACCCCTGTAATACTCTGAAATAAAAAAAAAACTTAGACATAAAATTGCTGTATGACCGAGCAATTCCACTCCTGGGTATACCCAAAAGAATACTCAAAAGATTGAAAACAGGTGTTCAAACCAAAACTTGTACACCGTGTTCATGGCAGCACTATCGTGAATAGCCAAAAGGTGAGAACAATCCAAATCTTCACCAACAAATGAACGGATAAACAAAATGTGACATTTCCATACAGGGGAATTATACAGCCATAAAAAGGAATGAAGTACTGATACATGCTCCAGCATGGATGAACTTTGAAAATAGTATCCTAAGTGAAACAAAAGGCTACATATTATAAGATTTCACTTATATAAAATGTCCAGAATAGGCAAACCCATAGAAACAGAAAGCAGACTAGTAGTTGCCAAGAGCTGAGGGCGGAGGGAAGAATGGGGAGTGACTGTTTAATGTGTACAGGGTTTCTTTTTGGGGTGATGAAAATGTGTTTTGCAACTAGGTAGTGATGATGGTTGCAGAACATTGTAAATGTACTAAATAAATGACACTGAATTGTACACTTTAAAATGGTCACATGATGAATTTTATCACAATAAAAAAATGATTTAAGGAAAAATATTTTCCGTAAAAAGTCATCGGCATCACTTAACATTGAAGTGCCCACAGTGTGTAACACTCAATGACTGCAACTGCCATTGTGTTTATTTTTAAATAATACTAACAATGTAAATTATTTGCATCAGAAGCAAATTTAACAGTTGCTTCAGGTTACATTGTGATAATGTTAGTGATAATTTAATTTTCAGATAGATTGTTTCGTAACTGAGAAAAAAATCTAAACTTTTTAAGGGAGTATAGAGTCTATTGGTTAGAATATTGCTGGATGCTATATTTCCTTCAGGCCCAGATGTTAACTCATTGGAAACATCTGTATTGTTGCGAGACAGTTAATCCGTATGGAAATGAAGGATTCAGATGCTCTGTGGAGCTGTGATAAAATGATTGGAACAGTTGATTAGTTGCAATGCTCTTTTCCTTCTGGAAACTCGAAGTCTAATGGCAAGCAGTCTTGTAAGATAAATAATGAAAAGTATGACTAAAAATACATTTCCAAAAGGCTTTTCTCTTCTTGCCACCTTAGTAAAAAACTCTTTCCAACAATACTGCCATACTTGAAATCTATTTGTAACTCTTCTGTTGGAACTGAAAGAAAGATAGATTTCTATCGTATAACCACAGTTTAGTTTCAATTTAAAAATGGTATTAGCTTATTTACCAATCGTGCCAGATAACTTTGGGCTGTTTACAAAAATCAGAATTACTCACAAAGGACAAAAATGTGTCACCCTTAGACATATTCAAAAAAATGTGCCAGAGGCTCTAGGAACAGTTCCAAAAGAGGAGTTAAAAATTTTTTTTGATAGGAAATATAATTTAAATAAGTGTTTCCCCTGCCAAAGTGACTACTCACTACTTGGGATGGGACAACGCCCATTTAGATGTGTTTATTTAAAAATCAGTCTCATTACTTGATGGTTAAACCTTGTGTTAATTTTCTAATAAGGATGATGACACATCCAGGGTTCTTATTACACAACTCCCTTCTGCTTCATCAGGATATAAAATGAACAGATTCTAATACTTTCTTACAGATAAAACAGGCATGAACTTTTCTTACCTTCCTTCCCCACAGGAAAGGAAGGGAATTCCCAAGCCCACCCAAAATACAAATCCCTTACATTTGTGTAATGTTTTAAATGCCTAAAAGCACTTTGACCGACTTTATCTCATGCTCTGCTCACAATAGCCTGACTAGGAAAACCCAGAATTAACCTCACTCCCATTGGGCAAGAAAGGTTGTTTTGTATTTTGTTGATAAATTGATTGGTTGATTGATTGACAGGGTCTTGCTGTCACCCAGGCTGGAGTGCAGTGGCTCGATCATAGCTCACTGCAGCCTTGAACTCCCAGGCTCCCCAGTAGCTAAGGCCAGAGTCGTGTGCCAGGCTAATATTTCTTTCTCTCATTCTTTTTTTTTGTAGAGACAGGGTCTCCCTATGCTGCCCAAGCTAGTCTTGAACTCCTGTCTTCAAAGAATCCTCCCACCTTGGCCTCCTGAAGTGCTGGGATTACAGGCATGAACCACCATGCACAGCCAAGAAAAGTTTAAATGTTTCTCTCAAAGCCTCACTTGCTATGGCCAGTTGCAGAGCTGGGACTGGAAGCTCCCTATTTTGACTCTTAGTCCAGTGCTCATTCTGATATGCCAAAATTGTCGTAGTGCCTAGAATGCCCCGGTGTATGAAGTTCAAACTGGAAGCAAGTAGCTAACTGTACTTAACCTCCAGGCACCATAGAGTTCAGCACTTTTGTGTGTTCGTTAGTCTGTTTTTCCAGCCCCTTTCAGCCTAGCTGCCATCTTGAAGTTCCCCAGCTCTTGAGCTGATTCTGGTAAGACGTTCTATCAGGCTTTGGTTTGTAAAACGTTCCAGGTGGCTGATGGAGAAATAGAAGGAATCAAGCTTATTTGTTTGTTCGTCTGTTGTTTATATGGTGTGTAAGCCCCACACATTCTTCACAAGAAGAAAAGGCAACTCTTTTGGTAATGAAATTTGATGTGACCCTTACCAGAATAAGCCTCTCATGTGGAAAGTTTCATATGAAACTAGACATATGGAATTGAATTGATGGTGGTTTTGTTTGTTGTTAATAATGGAAAAGATGACTTTAATTATTGGTCGTATTTTTCTCAGCGTCCGAAAAAGATCCGTGAACTGCTGTGGACCAGCTGAGCCCTCAGCTCCCGAAAAGTCTGAAGCTGGCACTGTCTTAAAGACACACACTGTTACTCATGCAGCTCTTCCACCTTGCTGACCGCATCAGACCCATTTAAGGGCACTCTGTTTACATAATGCTAAGCACAAGGCTTTTCCTGTAAATCTGAGATTCTTTCTGAGAAACTCAAAACATCCTGCTCACTCCCTCCCCTTTATTTTTTGCTATGGCTTTTAAAGACGAGGGGTACTTTTTATATTTTAATGCCTGTAAATGGCGTGCCCCTTGCCAAAAATAGGTAAGGATGCTTTAGAACATAAGTTCTGTTTCTGCAGGGAAGTTCAAGCTGGCAGTCTCAATGTATTCCTGTGGCTTAAAACCTGATGCTCTCATCCTGGCAGCAGTTTTCTTTCCCTTGGAACACCGGATTAGCAAGCTCGGACCTGCCCCTTCCAGCAACCACACTCCTGGATAGCTGGCTCTGAGTACAGGTAGCGTCACATGTCACGGCCTGTAGACCTGGCCTTTGCCTCAGTGCAAAATGCCGGGGAGTGTCAGCTGGTTGAATGTACCACTGAACAATAAGGGGCTGATCAAGGAGAAACGGTCCACGCTGGCTTAGAGCAAATGTTATCATCAGCTTTCTCCAAACGCCTGCTGACAAGTCAGCCACTAAGGAAAGCCTTGCTCGTGATAGGATTTGGGTAATGGCAGCAGCTGCCGAGTCAGAACGACAGAATGAGAGGGCTTAGAAGATAAGTCAGGTAGCTGAGGTCCCTCTTTACTGCCCAGCTTTCTCCAGGGAAGCTTATGCCAGGTCCAAACAGGAGAAGACAAGAGGAGAAAATAAAAGCAAAGGGAAGGTGCTGGATGTGTGTCAAGCAATCTTGCACTTGTGATTGTTTCCCCTTTCTTTGCTAATAAACAGAACTGGAATAGGAAAAGCTCCCTTAAGTAGTAAGGTCATCCACTTTTCAGTATGAATCTTACCAGATTGTTTGCTGTTCATTTTGTTTGCCAGAGAAGGAATGTAGTGCAGTGGGGAGAAGGTGGGTGAGAACTCAGTTAGGAGACCTGAGCCTTGCCTTTGTTATCTGTAAATTAGGAGTGGTGATACATAAAGATTTATTGTGGAGATTAAATTATAGCACCAGTGTGCTCAGGGTCTGTCCATCAATGGAAGTTTGAGTTTTAGACTATTAGGAAGGAGCAACTAAACTTCTTTAAAAGCCCTTCGAAGGTTCAGCAATATGGTCATCATCAGAATGCTCTCCCTGTACCCTTCTTAAGCCCTTCCTTCTGCAGTAAGAACATATATCTTCTCTTTCCTATGCTCAAGGTCACTCACAGCCTCTGATGTGCCCCCAACAGGATCTGTTTCTGGTCTAAAGGGCCTGATACAACAGTGAGAAAAGGAGGTGCCTGTTAGGGGTTAACCCCCAAATCTCAAATCTGAAGAGGGGCAGGATTTATTAGTTCCCACCAGGAGCCTATGGAATCACCTCTTCAACCAGAGAGTAGAAGTTCAAGTGGGGATGTTGGCATGGTACATTAAGAGCATGGGTTTTGTTTTCCAATCTATAAACTGGGTGTATAATAATCTTGGAATGTTTGTAGGGGTTGTATAAGATGACAGAGCCAGTTATCACTCAACGTTACCATGTCTTCTCCTGTCTAAGTGCTTACTTGTCCAATCGATGAACTTGTGTCTGTCATCAAGGTCACGGGTAATGAGGGGGGTGCCTCAGGGTGTACATGTGGATACTTCAGCCCACACCCCCATGCTCTGTGCACCCCTCCCCCCCGAACAGCCACGACTGGACAGCCTAGGGGTGGACACATCAGTGGTGCAATCCTCCCTCAGGACACGGACCCACACCCAGGGCTGGGCCTGCTTGAAGAGGAACTCTGAGGTCCTTGGTACCTAGAGTTGGCTCTGGGAGAAGCACAGGCTCTGGTGAGTCCCTTGGCCTTGCTCCATGTGTAGGGCAGCACCAGGAGAGAGCCAGAGAAGGACCCTCTGCAGCCCAGGCAGGCTGGGGCCTCTCATGCCTGGAGCTAAGTGTGGTACTGGCTGGGAAGATACAGGAGCTGACATCTACATTGTCCTGTGTCACAGAGGGTGAACCAGACCTCAAAAACTTCCAAGTTCCTGGCTGTTGAAATGAATCCCAATGACGACACTTCTGAATGCTCAGCTGGAACACTACTTTGAAGTCGTTCGTTAGCCAGTCCTTGGCTGAAGACTGTAGCCCTCCTATGGGAGCCTGGTTGTCACTGCCCTTCCCTAGGCAGGAAATCAAAGAGCAGTTTTCTAGAGAAGCAGATATAAAATGCATTTTGGACTAACCCTCAGTTATCCTATCACCCTGGATTTCTGCTAAGGGAAGAAACAATTAACCTCAAGGAGTTAAACACACTTCAGGAGGAGATGGGAGTTCTGCCCCGAGGCAGGATGTGAAACCCCTAAGGCTTCTTCTCCATGATTTATGAGCTGTGTGTACCTGGTGTTCAGAAGGGTGGAAGGTGCTCAGATTTAAAAAGATTAACACCTACTGCCTTAGGCAATTTTCCAAGAATTGAGCAGATCACAGAGACTCTCAGCTAATTTGTTACCACAATTAGGGAATTGGGATGGCGGGTGCTGTTTAACCCCTCCTGGGACAAACACACTTGACCCAATAAACTCACCAGGGAAAACACAATGTGTTCCAATAGAAAAGCTTAACAAACTACATACTTACAATTAATGTCTTGTTTCCCAAAAGATTTCCTCCATGGCCCTATTCTTAATTATTTAACCTTTTCCATAAATGGGGGAACAAATAATACCAGTGATAACTTTATCAATAGCCAGAAACTATGAAGTATTTCTGAAAAGCCTTTCCCCCATCCCCCAGGATAGTCTGCTCTTGGAATAACAGCTTTTTCTTAGGGAGATATTTCTTTTGACAAATTACCATCTTGGCTAATTTTATGCTCATCCCAACAGGACCAGCCATTTGTGTAGTTTGGCTGGCTGTGGTAGAAAACAGCCGAAGTTCTCCCTGTTTGGGTTTTGAGTCCATCATCCCCTATCTCCCCGCCCTTCCTTCCTGGGTCTGGTCTCTCCAGGCTGGTCAAGGTACCTGGCTTCTGAGGTCCTCTCCTTGCTTCTCTCCATCCCAGCGCTTGTCACCCTAGATTGTCATTGTCCCTGCCTTGCCTACCATGCCAGAATGTGGGCTCTTTGAGGCAGGGGACACAGCTAACTTACTCCGTATCTTCAGCATCTAGCATGGCATATAATAAAGGCTCAATAAATGAGTATGCACCATCTGCCTACAGCCAACCCTTGTCCCTGTGTTTCCGAGGGTTGAGAGCTGGATGTTCAGTCCACCAGGACTGCAGGGACCCATGCACTGACTGGAGAGGAGACTTTGGCTTGGCCCTGCTGGTCAGCACTGGGGCCCTGGGTCTTGCTACACACTGTGCTAGCTAGGTATGCCTAGATAATACCACGTTGTGGGTTATTAAGTGGATCTAATTAAGGGTGTGTGTGGGTCGGGGCGGGGAAGGGGGATTGGACACAACAGCATGCAGAGGACATCAGTGGAGCAGTCTGCTCAGGGAAGGACAAGCCAGACAGTGCAGTGGCCCCACGTGGGCCAGGGCAAACTAGAATTTGAGCCATCCTTACCAGCAGCAGATGCCTCACAGATGCCCACTCCTATCAGGCATGAGCTGGGGTCCCAAAGAGCACCCATGAGAGGGAGGCAGGCAGTTTTTAACCCTAGTTCTGCCACCTCATGTTTCTGTTGGTATCCTGTCATAAACTGCCTAAATTCTCTGAGCTTCATTTTCCTCATCTGAATAATGGAGCTAATAACGCCCACACCCACGGGGTTGCTGAGAAGATTAAATGTGGTAACATATGTAAAGTGGCTGGGTGCGGTGGCTCACGCCTGTCATCCCAGCGCTTTGAGAGGCCAAGGCGGGAGAATCACTTGAGGCCAGGAGTTTGAGGCCAGCCTGGACAGCATAGTGAGACCCTGTCTCTATAAAAAGTAGCAAAAAATTAGCCAGGCATTGTGGCACACGCCTGTAGTCCCAGCTGCTCAGGAGTCTGAGGCGAGAGGAGTCCTTGAGCCCAGGAGTTCCAGGTTACAGTGAACTATGATCACGCCACTGCACTCCAGCCTGGGCAACAGAGCCAGACCCTGTCTCTATAGAAACAGGAACAAACAAACCAAAAAACATGCGTAAAGCACCTAGCAAAGTGCCTGGCCCACAATATGTGTCAGGGAATAGTAGTAGCTTATGCTGCTATGCACTGGGGACTAAAAATGGTTAAAAGGATTTCATTACGTATTTGTAAATATTTTTTAAAAAACAATAACAAGTTACATATATTAAGTTTTTCTTTTCTTTTCTCAGTGACACTAGCCATATATCAAATGCTCAGTGGTTAATGGGAACTAGTGGTTATTTTCTGGACCAAGCCATGGAAAGTGGACAGGGGGCTTGAATGATTGGATACGAGAAAAGGGGTAAGGAAAGGCATTCCAGGAAGGTGGAACAGCGTGAGAGCTGGCATGCATCTGGCGTGAGCCTGGGACAATATAGAAACCAGTTTGATCAGAACCAGTAAGTTGAGGCTGAAGAGGTAGGATGGAGTCAGATTGGGAAGGGTTTGGATCCCGGGCTTCGATGTTGGGATTTTATTGTCGCTAAACAGGAACCACTGGAATATTTCTGAGCAAGAAGGTGGGCAGCATGTGCGCTGGCTCAGGTTGATTCGTCGGGCACAAGTGCCCGTGAGGGGATGTACTGGGGAGAGACACCAGCCAGGGAGAGCTGCAGTGACAGCATCTGGCCAGCATGAGAGCCGATAGAAACATCTGGAGACTTTACAAAGCCAGACTCCACAGGATCAGAAACCAACCAGGCTCTTTAGAGAGAGGACCGAGAAAGAGGCAGAGAAGCAGGAGGCCTGGGGTCTGCGTGCCCGGGGGACTGGCTTTACGCTGGAGAGTTTAGGGAGGCAGGGTGATTCTGCCGGGTAGGATGTGACTCCCTAAGACAGCTGAACCCAGGCTCTGGAGTCTGTATTTTTATAGATTAAAAAAGAAAAAAAACAACAACTGTATAATTTGTAATCCTCACCCCACCCTCTGAATCACACGGCAACCCCGAGTTGGACTTTGCCATGAGTCTCTGAGATTGTGGAGACACTCCTTAGTGCTAGAGAATGAAGTGCTGGGTCCAGACTGGAGTCGAATTAAGTCGAATTCGTCCTCAAAGCCAGGGGAAAGTGCCAGGTGGCAACTCCTGTCCTCCCTGTCTGGCTTTTTTCTTACCCCTGACCTCTTCCCTGCAAACAGCATTACTTCAATTGTGGATTCAGGTTTTGCCGTGCAGGGGGAGGGGGGCTCTGCTGGGAAGCCGCTCGCCCCTCCCCCTCTGCTCCTCTGCCCCTCCGCAGCCCTGAGTCCCTGTAATCTCCAGTCCCCACGTGCAGACGGCGCAGGTCCCAAGCGAGCCTCTGGGGCTGCTGGACGTGGATCGAGCTTTCTGTTCGGAGAAATAAGCCCAACACTGCGACGTGAGGACAGGTGGGGCGTACCTGGCCCGGGTCGGCACCGCACTAGGTGTTGGGAGCACAAAGGGGGAAGGAGTGGGCGAGGGGTTCACAGTAAACCTAGGCGAGCTCGACGGGTCACCCAGCCACTGCTGTGCTGAGTGCTCTGTGCCACCATGGGGACAGGGACAGCTGCCCAGGGCTGTGGGAGTAGGAACATCACCAGCCTGGGTGCTCCGCACGAGTGTTGAATGAAGAGGAGTGGGAAGGGGTGCATTGTGGGCTGGGGAGCAACGCTCAGGTGAAGCCAAAGAGGAATGGCTAATAATGGAATAATAACGAGATGATGGTGGTGGTCGTTGTCTGCTGAGCTCTCGCTCCATGCCAGGGACTGTCCAAAGGCCCCTCATCCGTTCGCCTTCTCCCCGTTGCCCAGATGCGGAAGCTGAGGCTGCCAGCAGTGAAATGCACTTGTCCAAGGCCACACCGCAGGGACGGTGCTCATTCAAAACCACACGTGCCTGACTCACGCCACCTCTTTAAGCAGCGTGGCTCTGCGAACCACCGAGCGTCCTGTTGGGAGCGCTGGCCGAAGCCACGCTGATCTCCAAAATGCTAGGTTTTATTATGTTTTGATGACTGAACCAAAGCCATGTAAGGGGGTGTCACGAGGCACTCCCCGTTGCTAACTGGAAATAAACTAGAAGAATCGAACAGGTAGTTCCATGCAGGACGTGAAGGGGACACTTAGGCCAGCGTCCCCGCAGCTTGCAGTGCAGGATCAGCATCGTCCCAGCAGCTCGGAGCCCCCTGGCTGGGCGGGTGTGGCGGGCGCTTCCTCCCGTGCCGGCGGGCTGGCTGGCTGGGCAGCGGGCCCAGACTCGGGTTTTTCTAGGTCAGGCGGTTCTGTCTGCAGCCTGGCCCCAGGATAGGGTTTGTGCGAACTGCAGGCCTCGCGGACGCGCCGTGTAAACACAGACTATCTCCCGCTCCAGCCTTTCCTCTGGGGACGCTGGATTCCGACTTCTTATCCACTCGAGCTTCCTACTCGGATACAAGGAAGCTATTAAAGTCCGTTTCCTGCTGTTGCCTTGACCCCGCCAGGACATGCTCGTGTGGAAGCAAATGTCCCTCGGGGGAGAATTTTTTCACACTCCCCGAATCTGCGGCCCAGCCTCGAATCTCCCACATCAAACGAGCCTGCAGGAATTGGGAGGCCCCTGACGTTTGCTTTCTACTCCGGTTCGTTTAATCGTGTTTACTTGCCTCTTCTGGACGGGCCCCGCTTCCTCTTGCACCTTGTTACTTCTAAACTTTCTCCTTCCCGATGCCAGTCTCCCTTCACTGTCCTTCCCGGGGCTCCTGGTCGCCTCTTCTGTGCTTTTCCCCAGACTTTTCTGCCTCCCGCTTGCCCTTCTGACCGGGCAAGTCTTCCCCTCCTCTCTTTCCAAGTCCCACTGAAGGAAGGACCATGAGGAAAAAGAAACGGTCACAACATCCCTGAAGATCCAGCTGACAATAACGTGAACGTTCCCTGGGCACTTTCATCTTCGTTTTCGTCCCCCTCGTCCGAACTCCTGGGGAGCTCAGGTCTCTGTCACGGAATTCAGAGCTTGCGGGGGCCGCCTCTGAGATGGCCCCCGCCACGTCTCTACCCCTGGCATTCAGGCCCTTGCGCAGCCCCTCCCAAAACAGACAGGACTGACCCGTGCAACCGGTAGGTTATCGTGGCACAGACCGTGACCGCTGAGGGCGGGTCACGAAAGCCACGGCGTGGCTCCCGCTTGCTCTCCGGTCTGACTCGCCGGGCGGGGAGCCGGCGGCCACGTTGTGAGAACACGCAGGCGGCCCTGGGCAAGGAGCTGCGTGGAGAAGAATCCAGACCTCCTGCCAGCAGCCGGCGCCAACCCGCAGCAGCCGTGTGAGCGAGCCACCTCGGAGGCAGGTCCTGCGCCAGCCCGAGTCAGGCCCCAGGCAACAGTTTTGTCTGCAACCTCGAGAGACGCCCTGAGCTAGAACCTGCAAAACTGTAACGTTGCTCACGTTGCTCACAGATTCCTGACCGGTAGGAGCTACGTGAGATAACAAATGTTTATGGTTGTATCAAACTGCCAAGTTTGGGGTAATCTGTTATGGAGCAAGAGATAACCTGATTCAGAACTTAAATAATACAAACGATAATAATAATAATGATAGAAGTGAATACCAAGTACTTGATAAATGCCAGGCACTGCTGAGCACTTTGTATGTAATATCTCATTGAACAATGTAGTCAAGAAAAGTGACCAACAATTAACGCTGATAATGTGGCAGAAACTGTTCCAAGCGCTTCACACAGATTCTTTGGTGCAGGCCCCGTGACAGCCCTGAGAAGTGGGTCCTGTGACTGTCGTCATTCCCATTTTACACATAAGGAAACTGAGACAGAGGGAAGTTGAGTAACGTGTCCAGGGCACATGGCTTGGATGGAGCAGAGCTGAGGTTGGGACGCGGCCGGGCGCTAAAGCCTGTGCCGCTGACCACACGTCCCTGTGTCGTTCGTGTTGTTCTGCGGGGGGTCTGGGCTCCCAGTACACCAGACTCTCTTTTTCTGGCGAGTGTGGCTTTTGTCTTTGCTTCCCCGCCGTGACGTGCACATAATAAGGGTGCGACAAACGCCTGCTGGTCTGCTGCGTCCCGCAGCTCAGTGCTGTCATGCAGCCGGTGGAACGACAGTGCCACTGTGGCACTTTTCACACGTAGAGACCGAACCCGCAAAACTGCCGCCACACAAAGAGACCAAGGAAATGGCAGAAATGTATTTTTTAAGCTACGCTCATGAGGAATCTCATCTGACTGGTTTATCCAAACAGGCTGTTACCTAATGTGGGGCCGAGGTCATGCCACGGGGTTTGACCTGTGGCCACTCGTGATTCTTCATCCTGCACGCCCTTGTCCTGCCCATCCCAGGGTACTTAGCTTTCACCGTGGACCCTGGGGACATTAAAAGTGTCTTCCCTTCGTTGATCAGACACTCAGAGGAACCTTTGGCATCTATTTCACGAAAAGCCCAGACACGCAAGTTCCACGTAAACATCAGCTTGCGTCAGCCCCTGTCTCCTGGTCTGGGAGTCGGAGGTTTGAGAGCCCAGGAGAAAAGAGGACGTGGAGTCTGCAAAAATCGTGGCGTCTCTGTTTAAGATGATCACCAGCGGGTGGCGATGGCAGGAGCCTGGCAGGGTGGGTAGCCAGCCAACCTCCAGCCAAGTAGCTTCCTTTGTGTCATTTTGCTGCAACATTGACCCAAAAACTCAACAACTGCTTCAAAAACTCATTCCACCCAACATTTGCTGCGCTCCTACCAGGAGCAGAGCCCCAGACCATAGGATTAATATGGCAAGGTCCCTGCCTTCCAAATTGCTGACATCTATGGAAGAAGACAGGAGAAAATGCGATATATTATTCAGGGCCTGGACAGGGGAGGAGGTTCTGAGTAAGTGCGTATGGAAGTTGCTGGACTCCAGGTTTCAAATTGGAACATCGTGGTCACAGCCACTTAAAAGTGATCGTGGTGGCCTGCTTAGCCTCGTGCATCTGGAAGCAGGATGTCAGGCTGGATGGAAACTGCTGCTTTTACATCCTGTTCCAAGGGCTTC
This sequence comes from Propithecus perrieri, assembly GCA_963574695.1. Lineage (NCBI taxonomy): Eukaryota > Metazoa > Chordata > Mammalia > Primates > Indriidae > Propithecus > Propithecus perrieri. The sequence goes on along the minus strand of CAUYRB010115111.1, from coordinate 666 downwards.
CTGGAAAGACAAAAGAAAGAAAAAGAAAGCACAGGCCCTTGGGTCTCAGCCTGCTTCTCCTCACGGAGCAGTGACTCACCCTTGGGAAGTAGTTAGCAGAACCCACCAGAGCATCCTGAAATTTTACTTGGTTGTTTTGACCATGGCATGAGACTGGAATATATCCCAGGGGCTGGCCTGGGCGACTGTGCACAAAAGCTACACCCGGCTCATGGATACTCCTAGAAACCCCAAACTCTCCTCAGACTCCTGGTGCCTTAGCTGACCAGAGTTCACTGACTCCAAACCCAGCACTGGGAGCCTGTGGGGTGTTAGACCCTGCACTAGCAGCTGGGGATTTGGTTTTTTTTTTATTTGTCTGTTTTTTATTTTCATTTTTTAATAAGAGTCAAGGTCTTGCTATGTCGCCCAGGCTGGAGTGCAGTGGTGTGATCAGAGCTCACTGCAACCTCAAACTCCTGGGCTCAAATGATCTTCCTGCTTCGGATTCCCAAGTAGCTAGTACTACAGGCACGTGCCAACATCCCTGGCTAATTTTTAAAATTTTTTGTAGAGATGGGGTCTTGCTATGTTGCCCAGGCTGATCTTGAATTCCTGGCCTCAAGCGATCCTCCCACCTCTGCCTCCCAAAGTGTTGGGATAACACGTGTGAGCCACCGTGTGCAG
>CAUYRB010115108.1:0-19428 GCA_963574695.1 Propithecus perrieri | reverse complement strand
GCTGAGCATCATGTTTTTGAGGTTCATCCACATCGTAGCCAGCGTCCGAGCTTCATTCCTTTCTAAGGCTGAGTGATGCCCCTTGCGTGGAGGGACCACGATTCGTGTGTCCACTCCTCTGCCGGTGGGCACTTGGGCTGCTTTGCTTCTGGTCGCTGTGAACGCGGTGTGCACCGGAGCCTCCCAGCGCCAGGCCTCCACACGGACCTGAGGGGCGTTTGTCACCGTCCACTCTTCTTCCCACAGGCGCTGGCTGGCTTGAGGTGGCACAGTCTCAGCGCAGAACACAGCGAGGAAGGAGGGAAAGATCTGGGGAAGAGCAGGAGCTGCCAAAGCTGTCCTGGGCTCTGGGTTGTCCCAAGGGGCCCGTGGGCGGGGTGGCCTGGGTGGTGTGAGCTGGGGGACATTCCCTCTGCAGAGCCCACAGCCAGCCTCAACGCCTGCCAGTGGCTCTGAGGCTCTGAGAGGCGCCCAGCGGCCTCTGTCCACCCACCGCAGCCTCTCAGCGGCGCCTTCCCAGCCTCGGCTGGTGAGTCATTCGCTGTCAGGAAAGGACCATGAAAGGCAGAAAGGCTGCTGCCTTCTGGTGTAGGTTTGGGGTTTTCTCATCATGAACCTGCAGGCCGGGCACCGCCCATAATCCCGCCAGCGGCTCCTGGCGGTCCTGGGGCCCCCTCCACGCCTGCCCCACCACCGGCAGCCTGCGCCCGCCACCAGCAGCAGCTGAGGTCTCAGCTTTCTCCCAGGTGAGCCACGGTGGGTGCCTGAGGGTCTGGGGGCTGTCTTGGGACTCCCAGGCTGCGGGACAGGACAGCCCTGAGCTGCCGTGGGCAGGAGTTGGGTAGGGAGAAGAGTGGGGTTGGCCGGACTGCCCTGGACAGTGGCACCCTGCCTGCCCTCTCCCCGCCACTGCCCAGCGCGCATTGCAGCGCCCACCCTGGCTCTGCACCCTCCGCTCTTCAGAGCCGTCCTGGAGGCTTCTCAGCCTCAACTCGACGAAGCTTTCCACTAGAGATTCTTGCGATAGTCTTCTGTGTGTGTCCTCATCCATCCTGTCCCTCCACACATGGGGGACTCCACAGAAGGGTCCCTCAGCTCCACCGTCTCTGGCCCCCAGGGGACCCTCTGACCTGCCTGGGACACAGACCCCTCAGGCCCTGCAGTCACACACCTAGGGAGGGGCTTCTGTTATCATCCCCTGTTCTGGGAACTCGAGGGGGGAGGGGAGACCCACCCAGGCCCTGCACAGCAGTGTCCACACCCGAGTCCAGGTGGTCTGGCCCTGGTGGCCACTCCTCTGCTCCCTGCCTCTCTCTGTGGGTCCCTCCCCACCAGAGCCCAACCTCCACCCGCATCCCCTGCTTGGCACCGCAGCCTCCCGCGTGGCCAGCATGGCCGTGTGTGAGGCTGAGCACCGGGAGGCAAGGGGGACAGGCAGGACATGCCCAGAGGAGGGCAAGTGAGGCCTGAGAAGGGCCTTGGGTGGTGACCTCCCACCAGAGACAGGTGCCTGGGGCTCGCCTGCCAGTGCAGAGAGAGCAGCCCCACCCGAGAGCCAAGGCTGCGGAGGGTGCGTGGCCAGGCTGCCCAGGAGCTGACCATCGGGCCCAGCGTCCCTGCACGGTGGATGTGTTGGTGAGTGGAGGGGCAGCCCCACTGTGGGGTGACTTGTTGGTGGAAAATGAGTCAAGGGAACCTCAGCCCTGCGGCCTGACACAGACATCACAGCATTGGTTCATTTGACACCTCAATTTTAGGCGGAAAATCTGAACTACGGGTTTTTGTAGCCTTTGTCACCTGTTCCCTGAAGTAGCAGAGTCCGACTGACGGCTGGCCCCAGCAAAGCTGCAGGCACCCGCCATTCCCGGGGGACTGAGGACAAACAGGGATCTCAGTTTTCAAAACCTCCTTTCCACTGGGGCTGGAGTGGGCCAGCCGTGTCGCAGAGAGGTGTCCGGTGTAGTGGCAGACAAGGTTTGGCCCCGCATCTCCACACATCACTGATGGGCCAGAAAGGCAGCCACGGGAGGGCAGTGGATGCTATCTGGGAGCCTCGGGCAGTGCAGGCCTGGGCGTCGTGTCCCCCCTGGCTGGGCGGTCCCAGGCAGGGCCTGGCAGCCTTGTCTCTCTGCCCCAGTCCAGCTCCTGGACCAGGCTCTGTCCTGGCATCAGTTGGTCCTGGGCAGACAAATTGGACTCCCCAAAGCAGACCGATCCCATGGCTGGGTCCCCTGGCCCAGGGACACCACTCTCCGGCGTTCAGAGCGGCGTCTCTTCACAAGGGGTCGTGTGCCCTGTCAGGCTGCCTGGTGGCTGAGTGGACAGGCAGCCACGCATCAGCAGAGGGGCTGGGGGTGCTCTGAGCCTGTCCTCTTGGGCCTGCTGTGCCCTGGCCGGCAGACCTCGGAGCTGAGGGTGGGCATGGTCCCCAGAGCTAGGCAGATCCCTTCAGGCCTGAAGCCAGAACCTGCTGGAAGCCCCCAAGATGCGCCTTCTCCTGGATGGACTCCCAACACGGGTCTGACCCATGGTGTTAACGACCCCACGCGGGGGGTGCTCTGTTGCCTGACCCACAGAAAGCAAACTACGGAGACAACGAGGATGTCAAGGAAGAAAAGAGTTTGTGCGGAGGAGGCATCAATTGGGAGGTGGGAAGAAGGGACTGCCTCAAGCCTGCCTCCCCGACCAACAGGCTCAGGGGGTTTTTCTGCAGGTGAAATGAATAATGCATGAGGGGCGTGAGCACCATGGCATGTTTGGGAAGGAGCGCAGGGCACGCAAGTGCAGTGAGAGATCATGCCAGTACGTGCATCCTCTGATCAAAGAATGGTGGCTAAGTCCCTCCCAGGGCAGGCATTTCAGTAGTATACTGAGCTAGGGGTTAATAGTGGTCATTCTTTCAGCCTTGTGTGCCAATGGGATGTGGGGACAAGGCTGCTTGGTGGGTCCTTGGGCACAACCTGTGGTGGGGTGTCACTTATCTTGTCTTCTCTGAGCAAACAGGTGGTATGAAGCTCTGTAATTATCTCGTGGCTGCAAGGACGCTCCGCCGTGCCTGGGGAATGCATCAGTGCAACAGAAAGTTACAGCACAAAGTTTCAGTCAGCACATCTTACTGCTGGGAACTTGGGACATGCTACAAAAAGGAGCATTTGTTCCTGGAGCTGGTTATGTCAACTTAATTCAATAATTACCGTTTCCTTTCTGGGGCCCACTGTACTGAGACATCCTTCATTTAGGGCCACTTGTGTAAGGCTGGGCTAAGGTCTCACCTCTCTGGGACACACCAGCGTCACCGTCGGCACAGGGGTAGGAATCACACCTCTAGAAGTTTCTGCAGCATGGCGGAGGCAGTGTGGGCTCACAGGCACCCTGTCACGCCATGTGAGGACCTGGGGTACGCACACCTCCACCGCACTCGCATGCCTGGAACATCCTCCCACTGCGTGGAATGCGGTTCCTGCTGGTTTCCCGGGACTTGTCTGGGTGACATTCAGTCACTCAGACTGCGGTGCAAACGTCTTCTAGGGCCTGGCTTGGTCACCGCCTGGCTGCTCTCTCTTCATTCGGCTTCAGTCCCTGCGGGCGCTTATTGCCATCCTCCAGGGTCCTTCCTGCCTTCTTCCAGCACGAGCTTTGTGAGGATGTGGCCTTGCCCACATTTCCCACGTGTCTGGACACAACTGCATGTGTGAATGGATGAATTAATGAATGGGTAAATGAATGAATAGGGGATGGGCAGGGCTGGGTCACTCCTGCCCAAAGGCGGATGGTGGGTGGTGGGAGGGACAGAGGCTGCTGGGCCCACATCAACTGCAGCTTCTCCAAAGGCTCCTGCAGGCAGAACGGACAGGGCCCCTGCTCTCCCGTGAGCGCAGGCCGCGGCTGTGCACTCGCGCGCGGGCCCCCCAGTCCAGGCGGAGCCATCAGAAAAGATGTTAAAGAAAGCAAGCTCTGGTTTGTAGTGTTTGCTGAGTCCTGGGGTGTAAATACTCCCATTTGGCTGATTTCCAGATGCCAAGGTGCCCTCACTGAACACCGGACGCTGTTTGCACAGCTATAGCGACCTCTGTCCTGTGCAGTGCCCCTGCACCGACGGTTCACTGCCACCCTTTGCGCACCCCACACTGCCTCGGGACCCCCAGCTTGGCCCTCCAGGGACAGCTCGCAGGGACTCAATTTAGCCACTGCGATGAGCCCAGGACACCAAGGAGGACCCAGCTGAGCTGGGGCACCCTCCCCTAGGTGAGCACAGCAGGCTTCCTGAGGGGTCCCAAGTGTCCTGGAGGGGCCAGGATAGCTTCTTCTCCTGCCACCCGGGTGCAGAACACTCCCCACCACACCCACGCGTGGCGAGGCCCACTCTAATGTCACCAGAGGAGAGGGAGGAAGAAGGAAGGTCACTGGTCATCGAGCACGGCTTTGACCAGCTCTCCCGCTCTGCCCTCTCCCTGCCCCCACAGACCCGAGCCTGGAATCAGAGGAGGGAACGAGCCCCCCACAGCACTTGAGGTCCTCCTGGGCCCCAGGCCTGCAGGTGTCTGGCCAGAGTCCTCTGGGGACTCCCTCCTCCCCATGGCTGGTAGCTCAGGGGTCTCCATTCAGCCTGGGACACTCGGCTTGGCCCCCCCAAATCCCAGCAACACAGACTGTGCTCACCACCCAGCCGGATATGCTCCCTGGGCCCCAGCCATGTGTCCCATGGTCTCTCCACTCCCACACCCCACGTCCCTCACCCCTCACCCCACCCCTCACCCATCCCCCACACTCCTCACCCCACCCCTCACCCCTCACCCACACCCAACACCTCACACCCCTCACTCACACCCCACCTCCCACCCCCACTTCACCCCACACCCCTCACCCTTCACCCCTTGCCCTTCACCCCACAGCCCTTGCCCCTCATCCCTCACCCCACACTAAGTATATGGTCAGAAGCCTGGGGCCCCTCCCCCTGCAGCTGAAGGGCCCTGTCCTGGGAAGTGGGTGCCCCAGGACTGGGTCCCTGCTCAGCCTGGGAGGTACTCTCCAGCCATGGTCAACGGCCACCTGGCTGAGCCACCCGGCCCTGAGCTTCAGGGAAGATAGGGTGCACGGTCCCTCAGGGCTGCGTCGCCCACAGTCACAGGGTTGCCCAAAGCTGCCCTGTTGATTGCGAGACTGAGATCAACTTGAGGCGAGAGCTCAGCTGGGAGCAGGGCCCTGAGCCCCCTACTCAGGCCCAAGACTAAACACCAGCAGACTGGCTTGGAGATGCCCCAAGGTATTCGCTCAGCAGGACATCCCTCTCATTCCCTTGGGACAGGTCCTGTCTCAGTGTAGCAGTGGAGAAGAGACCTTCTGGTATGAAGGTGTCAGGCCTGCTGACCCCAGGGCAGGGCTAAGAGCACCTGGGGCCGGCCTGCCAGGTCTGGGTCTTCAGTGAGGTGGGGTATGGCCCTGGCCAGTAGCCATACACTTCCTGCTGGATGGTGCCTTCAGAAGCATATTGCCCAGGCACCGTGTGACCTGGACACCATGTGACCTGGGCACTGTAGATCCCAGGGCCACAGGACAGCGTCTGAGGCACCAGCAGTCCACCCCAGGCTGGAGCAGCACCTCTGGCTCTGCTCCTAGAAGCCCCCACGGACACGCTCACAGGCGCTGACCTCTGGCCAGCTGGGCCCTAGATACTGGACTTTTCTCGCCTGGTGGTGGCAGGGGCCTGGTGGCACGCGGAGGTGCCTGGCGGTTCCTGGTGGGTGAGGAGACATCTCCTCCATTCAGGGCTGCGTTCCCACCCTGGCTCTGCTGAGCAATCAGATTTCTCATCTCGCTTTGCTTGTGCTTGTCATGCGCTATTTCCTTTCAAATACTATGACACCCGGCAGGAACTCGGCAATGTGGATGGTGCCAGCACTGGAGACTGGATTATTCAGCACGTTAAATTACTAAGTTTGCATTTGAAGTTTCTGGGCAAGCGTCTCAGACGGGCTCAGTCGTGTGACAGATCCCTGTCCTCCTGCTTGGCTTGTGGAGGGACGAGGCCAGTGCCAGGCCCCACAGCAGGACTAAAGGCCAACTCTAAGAAATCACAGACGTGCTTCCAGGGCCCCTCCCTGGCCCAAAGGGAGCAGGGTGCCCTGGTACCAGAAGATGCTGTGGGCAGGTGGGACCTGGCCTCCCTGGAGGGAGCAGGGGGGCTTCCTGAGAGGCTGGGGGCTGAGCAGGGCCATCTGGGGAGACCCTCGCACAGCCCTCTGTCTTGTGTTCCTGGGGTCCCTGGCCTTGCTGGGGCCACTCTCTGGAGGGATGAGTGACTGAGGAGCCCACAGAGGGACGCTGACCTGGGGGCTGCACCCCTGACCTGCCAGTGGTGGGCCCACAGCCAGGGCTGGGGAACACACATACTGCCCTTGGGTGGGAGCACCAATGGAGCCCAGCCCAGCTGCCCTCCCTGTGCCTGTCTGGCCTCCCGCCCATCCCCTCCTTGGGGGACCCCTGTCCACCTCCTCCAAGTCTCTGCATCAACCTGGATGGGCACGTTCAAGGGCTCCAGGTCCCATGGAACACTTTTACTTCCTGGGTCTTCGGCCTGATCTTCAACCTGCCAATAGCTTTTCTTTCTAAGCTCTTGCCTCCTGCCAGCCGCCTGGAGGACTGGGGACGATTCACCAGGACTTGGCGCCTCCTCTGGGCACTCACAGGCCAAGGGTGCCTGCCCCCGGCCAGTGATTGTTGGTCAGGTAGAAGCCATTTGCCTCTGCACCGCTCCCTGCCACAGGAGCAGACCTCCGGATGGCTTGTGGCCGTGGCCGGTGACCCTCTCCCCGGCTGGGCGGGCAGTTCCAGGCCAGCTCACACACAGTGAGCTGCCGCCAAGTCCTTCTCAGGCTCCAGCAGCTGCCCACCTTTCCTCCCCCAGGCACTGGTCACGCTGACCTGGGGCTGTCATCGACCTTGTCTATTTCCCCCGGAGGATCTGAGTTGTGGCTGGGCCCCTCACCCAGGGCCTGGGAACGTGTGAGAACTGACAAGGGTCCCCACATGCGTGTCTGATTGTAAGAGAGGTAACGACAGGGAGGCAGAGAGACAGAGGGACACAGAGATAGAGACACAGAGAGACAGAGAGAGACAGAGAGAGAGGGAGAGACAGAGACAGAGTGACAGATGGAGAAAGAGAGCGACAGAGACAGAGAGACAGAGATAGGCACAGAGAGACAAGGAGAGAGACACAGGGAGGCAGGGAGCCCATGCTCAGTCCCTGAGTGAGATGGGCAGATTGGGGGGCTGGCAGAGGATCTCTGTCTTATGTGCCCAAGCCTGACCCTAACTATCCCCAGTCCGGAGTGTGTGGAGCTCTGCCAGGCGCCTGGGCTATGGAACGGCCAGGATGGTCCTGGAGTCCGGTGCTGAAGCCCAGACCTCAGATGTGGCCCTGCCGTTTAGCGTGGCACTGCCCTAAGAGCACTGTGGCATCTCCCTGCTTGTGACGGTTGCTAGGCCTGTGGGGTCTGCTCTGGGCTCAGGGGTTCCCTCTGGGGTCCTCTGTGGGGTCACTGTGAGGAGGTCAGCTGTGGGCCGTCCACCAGGTCCATCTGGTGGCAGCAGTGGAGGGAAGAGGCCCCAGTGGTGAGAAGCGACCTGTCTCTTTCCTGGGCCCTGCACCCATCCCCTTCTGCATCCACGCATGGCATCCGAGGACACTGCAAGGCCTGGGCTCAGCAGACCCGAGCTGGGGCTCAGGCGAGAGCCGCTGGACCCTTGGACGTCTGGAAACAGGTGATTCCAGTCCACAGAGCACCTGTCCTGGACCTGCACGAGGCCTGGGGTGTCAGGTAAGAGGGAAATGTGCCTTTCAGGTTCCTGGGGGCCAGGGCACTGGCAAGAAGGGGCCTTGGGAGATGCTGACCCAACAGCTAGGGGGTGAGTCCCGCCTCTTGAACCTGGGCCCACCCTTCTGAGCCCACTTGGCCCAGAACAGGGTGCAAGAGGGATGGGCAGTGCTGAGGGGATCCCCAGCTGTTGGTCTTGGAGGCTGTGGGGACACCTCACACTCCTGGGACATGGGTCCCCTGCTGGGAGGTTGCCTCTGACCTCCAGTCCCATGGGGGTGCCCCCTGGCTTAAGTGGAGGCCTTGGTGCCCCTCTCTACCCGTCTCTGTCTTCCTCCTTCCCTGTTGAGGGTCCCCAGCCAGGTCACTGGAGCAGTGGGAACCCGGGCGAGGTGCCCCCCGAGTTGGGCCCATGGCGCTGGGATTCCGCCTCCTGAGTTCAGGCTGAACTCCCAGGAGCACCTGGAGGCTGAGGCTGAGGAGGAGGAGTGGTCTTCCCGGCTGGGTGAGGGGCAGGATCCACCCAGGCCCCGCGCAATCTCATGACTCAGCCGGGAGGGACAGTGGTAATGCAGTGGCCGCCGGGATTGTCCGCTCCTGGGCGGGCAGCCCAAGCAGGATTTTAAACCCGAGCAGCTCTGGGAGTCCTAGGTACGCCCCCGACTCCTGCCGAGCTACCACCCCTCCCCGAAGCCCGAAGCGGTACAGCGGCCGCAGGGCGGGGAGGGCGGACTGCGAGCCGACCTTGCAGCGTCCCCACCCTCCCGCAGCGCAGCTTCCGCAGAGGAAATCCCGGAGGCCCGGGGAGGGGGCAGCCACGCGGGGCGGGGCTGCGGCGACGTCCCCCGGATCCCCAGGCCTGCAGTGACCTCTCGGCATCCGGGCCTGGGGCCCGCCCTGCGCACCCGAGGCACCGACTGCTCTGCCGCCTCCTGCGGTCCCCACCGCAGCCGCAGCCTCCCAGGCCCCGACTGCCCCAGGGGCCTTTGTCCCACTAAAATGAAACTCGGCGTTTCTCCTTTCTTGGCGACACCTTATTGCACTGAAAAATAGCCCCGAGCCAGTCTGCCGGTCTCATCCCTCGAGGGGCTGGTTGGGGGGGGTTCAGGGGTCTGGGAACGCCCTTCTCCCGCCCTGCGGTGCGAGGGGCAGCGGGGTTCGGGAGGCGGGAGGCGACAGGGGTGCAGTTACCAAACACGCCGGGGCCCAGCGGAAAGGGGGGCGCGGAGACCCCCCGCCCTTTCCCCCTCCCCGGGCAGGCAAGGACTGTTCCGACTCGCAGGTTCGCACGTGCCGGAGCCCAGCGCCCACGAGGCTCCTTGCATGGCGGGAGGGGGTGGCAGTGAGAACCCTGTGCGGGGGGAGGGCAGGTCTACACCGGGGGATCCGATGGCGGTGGGGGGCAGTGTCTAGGATTTCGAGTTGAAGGGCGGGCCTGGGTCGCGCGGTGGCTTAAAGAGCTGGAGCCCCGGCGGTCCCCGGAATCGCGCCGGGGGCAGGGTTCTAAGGGGAGACGCGCGCGGCCCCGCGGCTCGGGCCCCGCCCCTCGGCGTCCCCTCCCCCGCCCTCCTCGTCATGCCCGGCGCGGGCGGGGAGCTCCTCCATGTGACGCGCCCTCCGCGCCGTGCCCTTCAGCCGCCGCCGCAGTTCGCGCGGTGCCACATGGACCCTGCCGGCCCGAGCGCGCCCCGCCGCTGACCGCGCGCCCGGCCTTGGGAAGGTAACCGGTGCCCCCGCGCGCAGCCCGCTCCCCGGTCCGCCCCTTCCCCGGCTCCGGCCCCGGGCCCCGTCTCCCCCGGCCCCTCTGCCCCGGCTCCCTCCCTGCTCCCCTTCCCCGCTCCGCGCACTGGGTCCGGGCGGGCGCTGTCCGCCGGCGTGGTGCTGAAGCGGCCCCCGCGGTCCCCTGCCGCACCTGCTCTTTCTCGCTCCTTCTCCCCAGTCTCCCGGTCTCCTCCCTCGTTCTCTGTCTTCTTTTTCCTTTCTCCCGGCTCGCTCCCGCTGAGGGCCGCTGGGCAGAGCCGGTCGCTGGCCGGCAAAGCCAAGGGGTGCGGCGGCCGCAGGAGCCCCAGCCAGCCAGGGCGGGGGTGGGAGCGCCGGGGGTGTCTCGGTCCTTGCGGGAGCTCCCGCAGCACCTGGAGCCTCTCCGCGCCTGGCCCTGCCTTGCCCTCCTTCTCTCCCGCCCTAGGAGCCAGGGGAGAAGTTTGGAAGAGAATCTGCTTTGCGGCAAATGCTCCCCTGTGCACCAGCGCTCTAAGGGGCCCTTCCCGCCCCACCACCCCTCCCCGCGCGGGTCTCCTTCCTCTGCGGAGGGAAAACTGTGGAACAGCGGATCTCCAGGGACCCAGGTTTCCCTAGCAGAGGCAGGTGGACGGTGGTCTGCCCCTCATTTGTTCCCTGCAGGCTTAGCCCCCTGGAGTTCCTTGCCTCCACCCCAATCTCTTCTGCTGTGGGCTGGGGGCACTGGAATCTCCTCAAGAGTAGAGGCTAGCCCCCAGTACTCCTTGGTCAGAAGCCACAGGAGTCTTCCCTGGAGGGCACCCACTCAAAGACCCTCCCACCCTAAGCCTTCTCCATGGCATTGGCCTCAGGGCCACCATGGAGGCTGCAGGCCAGGTCCTGGGCTGCAAAGCAGGAGCAGTCACCTTCAAACGCCCCATAGGCCCTGCCCCCGCTTCACGCAGGCTGGCACCAGACTCCTCTGAGCTATGCCCCTCACGAGGTGCTCACTCCCCTACTCCCCTTGCAGATCCCCCAGGGGCTGGGGGAGACCACTTTGCAGGTTCAGCTGGGGCCCTGGAGACTGCACATTCTGGTCTGGGAATGGGGACAACCCCCTCCTCATATGGGGAGTTTCCTAGGCACCGCCTCCCAGTGGAGGTGTCCAGCCTGCAAGGTGTTGGGGCAGAGGACAAATGATGGTCCCTGTGGCCCAGACCTTGGCTCGGGAAGGTTGGGCCAAGGGAAGAAGCCCAGGACAGGTCAGGGTGACCAGTGACCACTTTGCTCTCCCCCAGAAAGAGGACTCCTGGCTACACTTGAATGTGAATTCTGACCCTTGGCGAAGTCGCTGAGGAGTCCGAGCCATCGTCATGGAGTTCGTGATGAAACAGGCCCTGGGAGGTAGGGAGTGGGAAAGGGGAGGGGAGGGGGCCATGGGGCTGGACCTCCGGATGGGCAGGTCCAACTGCTGCTCAGCCCAAACTCCCGGCAGCACAAGCACAACCCCCTGCAGACCCCACACACAGCCTATGTAAACACACCTGCATCCCCTCTGAATGAGCCCAAGGGGATCAGGGCGCCAACGCTGTGTCCTGCAGCACCCTTGGACCAGCATTCGGGTGGTGAGGGTGCAAGCAGGACTAGGCAGGTGGGGAGGGGTGCCCGGCATGCAGGCAGGAGATGCAGGTGACTGCAGCAGGAAGCTAGGTGGGGGCAGGGCTGGCAGTTTGGTGAGGACCCTGTGGGCTTCACCTGGGCTGGGGCAGCACCCTCCACAGGGAGGCAGGGCTGGTTGCATACAGGAACAAAAGAAGGGGCCCAGAACAGCTTGTGTGACTGACTGCCCCTCAAGGAGGCAGTGCAGTCTCTTGGGTGTGCAGCGGGGAGGGCAGGCCCCCTTCCAACCTGCTATTTGAAGGGAATCCTGTCTCCACCTGGCCCATGGTCATCTTTGTGGCCAGAGACCATGCCCAGAACTACAGGGCATTCGAGGATACTGCTGGGTCCCCGGGCTAGAGGTGGGTGGGGCAGTGGCCTGAGGGGCTGGTCTGTGGTGGCACAGACTTGTCCGGCAGAGCTGTCCGTCTGCTCAGGCCTGCAGGCCCTAGGGCTGTCCTGGGCAAGTCTCAGGCCTGCCCAGAGCCAGCCATCCTGTGTGCCCCAGCTCCCCTATGCAGCACCAGCCCCCAGAGCTCCCATGAGGGGAGCCTGCAGCCAGTGCCTGACCGCACAACGGCGGTGGCAGCATCACCCTTCAATCCTTTGGCCTCTGTGGGGAGCATTCTGACCTGGTGCCATTCACAGCTTGGTGTGATCTGGTGGCACCTGGGAGTGTTTCTGCAGAGAGGGGAGCTGGCTGGGGCCGTGGTGCCAGGGACCTGGGCAGACAGAGGGGCGGGTGCCACTGCCCCCAGGACAGGCGCACACGTGTGGGCTGTGTCCTGAAGGACGTCTGTGCTTTTACTCAGCACAAATTAAATGGAAAGCTGTTTGAGCCTGGCCTGGGGCCACATCCCTGAGACTTCATGGTCAAGGTTGGGCTGGAGGTTGGGGCTAATTATAATGATTACGTCACCAAGACATGTTTCCGGGACAAGCCAGCATCCTGCACCAGGAGGGACCAGGTTCCTCCCGGCTGTTACAGACAATTAATTAGGTGGCTAATTCAGGCCCTGAGGTGGGTTTTTAAGAAAACTGAAATATCTGATTTGTCTGTCTGCATGGCTGAAATTAGCGGGGTAATTGCCAGCCTGTGTTCCCTCTTTGTTTCCCGTCAACCAGAAGTTTCCCCTGCATCGGCGGTGGGGCGGGCACCGGGGAGCACCGTGGAGGCTGGGGGGTGGCCAGTGGGCCTCGGGGACTCCCTGGCCCAACACGGCCCAAACCACCCAGGATTCTCTGAGCAGCTCCTGGTGCACGTGGCCCAGGCTGCTGTGGCTGTGCCAAGGCAACTCCCCGGAGACCTTGCTTCTGCCCCCAGCTCTGCTCTCCACTGGTTGGGGTGGACACTATTGGTGTCTCAGGATGAGTGTGAGTGACAGGGAGACAGAGACGAGGCCCCAGCAAAAGCATTCTGAGAGGCAGACCGAGCCCCAGATGCGAAGAAACTGGCAGGCAGGGGAGCAGCAGGGGCCCAGGAAGGGGGTCTGAGAGAGGTGAACCAAGAAACAGGGACCAGGGATGGGAGCGAGTTGGAGAAAGAAAATGACAGCCCAGAAACAGAGACCAAGAGAGACGGAGACAGAAATGCACTCAGCACAGCAAGGAACAGACAGAGATGGAAACAGAGAGGCTGTGGAAGAGAGGGGAGAGAGAGGGAGATGGAGGGAGACAGAGAGTGAAGAGGAGGGGTCCTTCTCATGTGTCCTGAGCCTCTGCTCAGCCTGTGCTGGAGAAAACAGGCTGCTGGACTCAGGAACCCCATGTCAGGCAGACAGGTGTTTCTGGCTCCCCAGGTGTGTGGCCACTCCGAGGCTCGCAGCCTGGTTCGGGGGACAGGGGGAGGAGCCTGGGCTGCATCTGGCCTTGGGCCTGTCTGCGCTGGCTGGTGAGGGGCAGCCCTTGCCTTGCCGTCACCCCCCCACACCCCTGCCAAGTCGGCAAGTTCCTGGGACCTCCCACGCAGCAGGGCCTTGGATGAGACCCCAGGAGGAGCAGGACAGCAGGGCTCTGCATCTGCTGCAGTGGGCAAGTAATGCCCTGGAGCTCTAGGTGACCCCAGGCCTTTCCAGCAGTTCAGCATGGACGCCTGGACCCTCCCCAGTCTCTGCAGCCCCCTGAGGGTGTTGCGGCTCTGCTGCCTGCTGAGGCCCTTGCCATGGGTAACCCAGGAGCGGGGCAAGGACCTGGGGTCACCTGCTGCACCCAGGAAGAGAAGGTAGCAGCCGGGGGAGCCCAGGCCCTATGGCCTTCCCCCGAAGCTCTGGGTGCAGGTGCAGCCAGACCTGTTCCAGGGCAGGGGAGTGGCTGGTGGACGGGAGAGTGTCCAGGCTTGTGCAGAGGCTCTGGGCCCATTTCCTTATCTGTCTCCACCTCTGACTTCCCCACTGGCACCCCCATGCCGCAGGGCACGCAGCTCCTTCCTGCTCCAGCCTTGGCCTGCAGGCACTGGTCTCGACTCCCCACCCCCTTCCCACCAGCTTTCGGAGCCCAGCCAGGGTCCCCCGCCTCCTCACGTCCTGTGGCCCCACATCTGGTCCCTGTCTCATCTGCGCCCGCACAGCTGTCTCAGGGGTTACTCACGTGACGTCTAGGCTCCCGGCTGCAGGGTCCAGGAATCTGAGCAAGGTGGCCAGCCAGTGCCGTGGGCCTTGCTGGGGCAGGACAGGGAAGGATGGGTGGCCTCCTGGCATCTGTGTCCCCTCTGCTCACCCCCTCCCCATGCTGGCAGCTTTGGCATCGCAGGGCCCTGGGACGGTGCGCTCACCCAGCCGCCCTGTCCAGAGTGCTGGTCCCTTACCACCAGGTTCCTGCCCAGGCATCCTCTCATCCCTCAGTGCTCGAAGCTGCCTTGCTGGGTGAACACCCGTCCACCCTCAGCCACTGCCGCGACAGCAGCCCCCGCCCACCAGCAGGCACCTTTTCAGGACCTGCCAGGCACAAGCCAGGCTGGGCCGTTTTCCCCTTTGACTCTGCAGGTATGTGTTGAGCGCCCACCAAGGCCAGGGACCCCTGGGAGGGAGACATGGAGGAGGGGAGAATACTCCTGGGGCCAAACTGTGGAGGAAGGTGTCCACCTGCAGCAACTCACTCTTCTCCCGAGAATGCCCTCGAGGGCTTGTCAGGTCCTGGACGGCCTCCAGATTTCAGTTGGCCTTCGCCAGTGTCAGCCCCCAGAGGAAGGAAGCGGAAGGCTGAGTGGCAGTAGGCCGCATGGAGTGGGAGGATTGCCTGAGGCCCGTCTGCACTACGTGGCCTCGAACCTGTGGGTCTGCAGGGATTTGGGATGCAGAGTCCTTAGAGTGCAATTTAAAGAAACTGTTTCTGCAGGGCCAGGCAGCGACAAATGGCCTTGAGCTGTATTTACACCCTGGAGGGAGTGTGCGCAGTTGAGGGATGATGTGATCAGGCTAAACCCTAAATTGGGCGGAGGTGGAAACTGTGGCCTGAATGACCCGGTCAGCTCTCGCTCCCCATCTCTCCACCTTGGGGTGACGCTCCCTGTCTGGAACACGCTCAGGGCCTCAGGGATGACGGCTCAGGGGCGGGAGGGCTCCAAAGAGGAGGGAGCTTGGAGGGCTGCAGGCCAGACAGGAGCAAGCTGTGCAGGGCGGTGGAGGCTGGCAGCCTCCCGGCAGGGCCCACATTCCAGCCCAGCCTACTCACACACGCCCTGCAGGCCTCTAGCAACCTCAGTGGCTTGGCCAGTGTGGACAGGGTCCTGCAGTGAATCCACCTGGGCCTGGCTGGCCAGCTGGTCTGCACCCACCGAGAGGCTGGGTACCGGGTCCTGCGGCCCACCTCGGGGGAGGGAGGAAACGAGTGAGCGGGGAGAAAGCTCTGTGCGGACATGCTTGTGGGTTGAGAATGAGAGGAAGGTCACGGCCGCCCAGGCTGGGGTGGACAGTGGAGAAGTGTCTCACGGACACGTCAGGCGGGAAGGGCAGGGTCCCCCCTGCGGCACAGCCTGGGGGGCTGCCTGTGGTCAGGGAACCCCTCCACTCCCCTCTGGGTGGGATCTGTGAGCTCTCAGCCAGGACACCCCAAGGGGCTTATAGAGGATCCATCCCCAAAGGTGTGGCAGCGACAGCAATCCGTCCGCTCGGGATGTGGGGCAGGATCTCTGTGAGCAAAGGCCACCAGAGCCAGGAGCCCAGCAGGGAAGCCCTTCCCCCAGCCACACTGCGGCTGGTACCAGCATCTCCCCAACCCTCCAGGGGCACAAGGGGTGGGGGTACCTCCTTCCTTCATGCTGGCACCAAATTGGGGCTCATCCCTCCCCATCTGGGACCCTCCCTCACCTCACCTCCCAGTACCTCAGGTCAGGGCCATGGAGGGAGCCTGGGACCTGAGTGGTTCTGTCCTGACTCCCAATGTCCACCCACTGGCTGTACACCAAGGGTGAGGCCGTGTCCTGTCCTATCCCAGGCCAAGGTCCTGAGGGCAGGACTGGTCCCACGGGCTCCCCAGCCCTCTCTGCTCTTGCCCAGTTTGGGGCTCGACAGCTCTATTTATCAGGGGCCTCTCATGTGCTGTTGTGGGTCTAGGCAGTTTGGGGTCCTGCCATTTCCTGCCCCACTGGGACACTGGCAAGGCCAAGTTTTCTGGCATCTGGGAGGATGATGAAGCTGCAGGCTGAGCTGGGCTGCAGGGGAAGTAGCAGATCAAAGGGGAAGCTCTCGAATTTCACATGGAGAAGATGCTTTTGGCTGCAAGTTACAGAACTAGAGGGAGAGTAGCTTGATTTGGGGTGACACAGTGACAGGAGGTAGCCAAGCTTCTCAGCAGTACCACTGGGAACCTGGCATGCCATCAGGTGCCACCCTCATCTTCAGTGGGGCTTTTGTACTCAGCCTGCTCCTTACAGTCTCAAAATAGTTGCTGCTGCTCCAGCATCACATCCACAGTCAGGGAAGGGAGAAGGGGAGGAGCTAAGGGACAACTCCTTCATCTGTTTAGCACATACCTTTGTAGAATCTCATGGAGGGTTTCCGTTTAGGTGCCATAGGCTAGAAGTGGGAGGTGAGGGCCAAGGTGGGCATGTCATCCTCCAAGCAAAGGGATAGGGTATTGCCTGGGCAGCTTGCTGTGCCCGACTCACACCCAACTTGGGAAATTTTGGGATGCAGAAGCCCTAGACAATGAGCCCCCAGAGGAGTGTCCTCCGTCCCTGCCTCACCTCTTAGAACAGGACTTGTCCTCGACAGGCAGCCACAAACACTTGATGATAAAGTACCAACACTTGCTCAGGACGGACTTCACAAAAGCCACGCTTGTTTGAGAAAAGGCTAAGTCACTTCACTGGGCTCTGCAGAGACACCTCTTACCCCAGCCTCTTGGAGGCTGGAAGGACACTTCAGAGAAACTGCCTTTCCTCCCGAAACCCTGAAGGGCAATCCTTTCCTCAGGAGAGGACACTCATGGTTGATTAAGCTTCGACTCAATTATAAATGCTTTAGCCCCAACTTGGGAATAAAATGGATATAATGTACTTCAACTGATAAAGCCATTTATATTTTTGGCTTATTGGTTGGCGAGAAGTTCTGGTCAGGACTAAAGCATTTGTTACAGTAGCTTCCGTGTGACGGGCTCTCTCTGTCGCCCTTCACTGACGCCAGACACCGCTGTGCTGGCTCTGGGGACATCATGCATTTAATGCTGGGCGTTGAATGGAACGAGGGATTAATAAAAACTTCACTGTGCACATCAAGTCCAGAGAACTTGGCCATGTAAAACTAAAACCCAAGTCTTAGTGAGGGTCAGACAAGGGGAACACGGTGCCTGCGGTGGCCCGTCCTCCGCCATCCTGGGGTGGCAGGGGCTCCTGCTCTAGGTGGGCGAAGGGCAGGCGCGCAGGGTCCTTCTGAGATTTTCTGCTGTTGGCGATGACAAAGGACCTTGCTTCTGCTGGGAGGACAGCGGAGGATGGACTCTGGCTGTGGCAGGGAAGCCCTCACGTGGCCCAAAGTCTCTCCAGACCCTCATCTGGCCCATGTGTGCCGCAGAGTCCACACGGTTTACTGTTGCCAGCATTGTCCTTGCTCAGCAGTTGGTGGCCTTGGGTACATCTGGGGATATCTCCAAGCTGCACTCTTCTCATCTCTCAGGACCCTCGTGGGCCAGGGCCTCTGGCCTCCTTCTTGTAGGGAGGGCAGCCTGGCAGGGTGGGCACAACCCATCCCACCCTGTCAGGTCTCCTTGGCTCCTGCGCCTCGCGCAGACTGAGGCCCAAGAGGCTGAGGACTGGGTCACGCGGCCTCGGCCAGAGCAGCCCGGTTCTGAGGCTCTAGGACCCCATGGCCACATTGGTGCTCCTTGGTCCAAGGTGACGGGTCCTCTTAACACTGTTGGCCACTCCTGGGCCTTGGTCTGTGCCTTAACATTTCCGAGGGAACTGGCAGCTTCCCCTGGTGGAAATGTCAGACCCTCAAGTGCTGGGCCAGCCCCTGGGCTGCATGAAGGCTGTTGCAGGCCCCTCCTCTGGGCCCACAGCACCCCGGCCTCATCCCCATCACCAAACGAGTTGCCCAGGGCAGCAGTTGCCACCGGGTGCCCGGCGCCCAGTCCACACTGTTTGTGTGGCAAGCGGGCGCACTGAGCGTCAGGCAGGCTGAATGGAAGGCGAGGCTATGGCCTCCTCGAGGCTGGCAGCCGTGCCATCTGTCACCGAGCTTGGCTCTGTTTGGGTTCACTAATTGGCGTTTTCATCTCGCCTCTGTCTCTGTTTGTCCTTTCCCGAAAGCCAAGATCAGACACTCTCCGCCTGGCACCCAGCTCCGCAGGCCGGGACAGCAGTGCCTGCGGCCACATTCCCTGTCCCCGGGCCCTCCCCAGAGTGGCCCAGTGGGTGCAGAGCATCTGATCCCAGGCGAGATAATAAAGGTTTGCAAAACCACGAACTGAGCTGACAAGGAGAGAAGGGTGTTTTGGCACTTCAGAGAGGGTAGAAAACCGAAAGAAGCCTCGAAGGCTGTGAGGGATGTGCACTGGACATGGGGCCTCGGGACGCAGGAGGCAGCGACGTCAGCCTCTTGAAGATGGGCAGTCCCAGGGCACGAGGAGGGGCTGGGGCTGATCCAGAGTCAAGACCAGCCCCTCCAAGCGCCCGGTCAGCTTCATCAAGCCTAGGGCCCTTGAGGATGGCAGTGGGCAGGGTGGCTAGGCCAGGCTGCAGAGTCCACCCGCCAACACCTCCCAAGCCTCAGTGACTCCCTCCCTGAGGGCTTGCTGGGGGGCTCTCTGCATGGCTGGCTGGGGGGGCCAGGCCAGCGCCCAGCACTCGGCAGGGGTGGGGGCTGTCTGCACCAGCAAGAACAGTCAGGGAAAGCAACTTTACCTTTCACCACATTCACGCGGGGTTGTTTTCTGGCCTTGGCCAGTGGCCAGGGTGGGAGACAGGCAGGCGCGCCAGAAGCCAGCCCCAGGCCAGCTGGTGTGCTGCTCGGATGCCAGGGCTGGAGACTTGGCTCCTTGGAAGCCGGTTTGCACCTTGACCCAGGATGAAGAAAACATTCTGGCATTTCAGGCCCAGTGTGCTGTGCCCGGGCTGCCCCCGCAGGCAGGACCCATGAGGAGGGGCTGTCTGATGAGGGGCATTGCCAGCGGGAAACAGGAAGGGAGTGGGAAGTCCCTCTGCTAAGGGTGAGTGAGGCCGCGGTGGCTGCAGGTCGTCTGTTATTCAGTGCGTGGGCGTTTCTGACATTTCCTCTGTACTTAATTAATATCAAATTACCCCAGTTATGCTGGGTGTTGTTTGAGTTTTCGCCTAGAATTCTGCTTTGATATTTTTCTTGCACTTACCCAGTTTGTCCTCACTTGTGCCTTACTTAGCATTTCCGTCACTTTACTGGGTTGCCATTCAGAAATATACAGAGTTGGGTTTCATTTTTGTGTCTAATCAGAGCCCTTGCTTTAGCGAGCGTGTGCATCCATTTAATGTGTATCATTACAACCAACATATTTGATGTAATATCTGTCATCTTAACTTCTGCCTTTTAAAAATGCATACTTGCTGTCTCATTTATCTTATCTTAATATATGAACCAAATTTTCTTTTGAAAACCATCTGCAGGCAGGGCGCGGTGGCTCACGCCTGTAATCCTAGCACTCTGGGAGGCCGAGGCGGGCGGATTGTTTGAGCTCAGGAGTTCGAAACCAGCCTGAGCAAGAGCGAGACCCCATCTCTACTAAAAATCGAAGGAAATTAATCGGACAACTAAAAATATATAGAAAAAAA
>CAUYRB010115107.1:0-25211 GCA_963574695.1 Propithecus perrieri | reverse complement strand
ATAATACTGATTTTGTTCAAAGAAAATTGACAAAAATAAGTAAAGATAAATTAAATGACTATATTAAAACACAATTCTGGTTATGGTTTACAGAACCTAATATAACAAATCCAAATGGCTATTTTTTTTTTTTTTTTTTTTAGACAGAGTATCACTCTGTTGCCTGGGCTAGAGTGCCGTGGCATTAGCCTAGCTCACAGCAACTTCAAACTCCTGGGCTCAAGCAATCCTCCTGCCTCAGCCTCCCAAGTAGCTGGGACTACTGGCATGTGCCACCATGCCCGGCTAATTTTTTCTATATATTTTTAGTTGTCCAGCTAATTTCTTTCTATTTTTTTGGTAGAGACGGGGTCTCAATCTTGCTCAGGCTGGTCTTCAACTCCTCAGCTCAAACGATCCGCTCGCCTCGGCCTCCCAGAGTGCTAGGATAACAGGCATGAGCCACTGTGCCTGGCCCAAATAGCTATTTAAACACACTTTTTCTAAAAATAGAAATCAGTTCTCTTTTAAAAAACAAATTAATTCTGATGAACTGATTATTTTCTGGTCATTAAAAACAAATTTTTCTTTCATGAATTAAACTTTTGTCTAAAAATTATTTTTACACGTACATACAGAATTTCCTATTGTAAGATGTATTTGTTTCTATGCTCCTTGGGTTAGTAAATAGCTATAAAAATAAAGCCCTTTGTATAAGCTAACTAAAAAATTTCAGAATACTGCTAAAGCACTTTGTATTATAAGGTTTCTAATCATCAAAATAATCCAAAATGGTAGGTATCATTTTTTTCCCCATATTACAAATGCAAAAAAAGCTCAGAGAGTACAGTAACCTGCCTCAGGAGATAAAACAAGTAACTGATGTGGATTTGAAAAGATTTCTCCCTGACTTACCACGATGCTTCCCATGAAAGAAAAGATAAGGTTCTTGCTTTCATGGAGCTTACAACCCAACGCCTCTAAGTATGATTCACAGTGTATCCTCCACAGCAACCAGCATCACACTTTGTACAGCACCAGCACTTAATAAACGTTTGTTGGAAAAAAAAATGAAAGTATGAATACTGGTTCCACTCAGCTCACCTACTGAAACATAATGCAGATAGTTAACTACTAAAAGGCCTGTTTTCCTCTACCCACTGTCTTGTAAAAATCTCAAAATCTTGAAATCCCAGAATCTTAGAATCACAGAAATGTAATACCTTTGAAGTTACTAGTACTATACAAAAGGAAGGTTTATTTCAGAAAAGTGAACCTAAAACAGTAGCTTTCAAACTTTTGATTTCAAGACCCTTTGACACTCTTAAAAATTACGAGGACACCCAAGGAGTATTCATTTATTAAAGTTATTCATTATTTCAAATTTAGATCTCAGAACTTTTTAAATAGATACACATTAAATTCACTTAAAAATAACCTATTAGAGGTTAACATAAATAACATATTTTGAAGGAGATTGCTACACTTTCCAAAGAAAATGAAAGAAGTAGAATTGTTCTTTCAAGTTAAAATGGTGTTCAATAAAAATAGCAACTAGTTCAGCTCACAATTCAAACAACTGCATAAGTGGTTTTCCTCAAGACAACCATTGAACAGTAGGATGCAGTAGATGTGTTTTATACATTCTCATTTTGCCACACAGGATATTAAAAAGATATGTACTTACAGGTAGAGATTAAAAAAAACTAATAGTTTTTATTGTTCCATCAAGGATATTTTTAAGTGAATCTGGCATTTATTCCATATGACTGCAGTGGCAGTGAAGACTATGACAACTACTGGTACAGTCTGGTGTCTGCCTTGATTCATGCTAAGGTATCAACATATTCACCCACTGCTGCATATATCAACACAGTGACAAAAGCAATAAATTTCCTAATATTATGAAAATAGTTTTGACCTCATGGACTCCCTAAAAGCCTCACAAAAACCATAGCCCCAAGCAGTCCCATTCAATTAGACCATACCACAGCAATAATTCTTTGAAGCTCCATATATCTCTTAGTTACATGTGTCCATAAACAACAACATGATTATGGTTGGGAAGAGCATGAGACTAACAGAATCCTTAACACACTTTTGCACTGGTTGAATCAGCTCTCATTTAACCCTTCATCCTCTCTGAGTCTACTTCTTCATTAGCCAAAAATGAACCACAAATTTTTAAAAAGTAATTAAATAAAAAAAAAATATATATATATATATATATATGCAGAGAGAGAGAGAGAGGAGAGAGACAGAGAGAGACAGAGAGAGAGAGAGAGAGAAAGAGAAAACCTGATGAATATCTGCCTGCCCTCTCAGGTATTCCTATGGAAACACTATCATGTTAATTTTTCCAAAATTTTTATATTTTCATCTTGGTATACTTACATAAAGGTTTTAGACCTCCTATTTTCCTGGAATATACCAGTCCAGGTTGGTTTCAGACTATGGTTCAATGGCACAGGGTTAGTGAGAAAACCAATACCAAAAGCTAGTTCAAGCAACGTGTTAAACAATCTTTGACTCTCCAACAATTTATGCAATTAGGTGGGTTTCCTTAAGTCCCTGATCTCTCCAGCCCAGCTATATGTATAACTAACCTTATGATTGAAGCATACTAACTATATACTGATTAATTTCAACACAGTCTAAAAAATCCCATCAAGGGTGAAAATAAGCAAAAGAGACATATAATTAAATAGCATATACTGTGCTTTTGATTAAAAATAAAATTAGAATTCATCCAGAAATTCTCCATTGCTTGTCACCTAGCAATATGAAATTATGAATATAACATATTTAATCAGAAATTTTCCCCTTTGTTTCAGACTGATACACATCAAAGACCGATGTCAACAAATCTACTCTACATTTTATATAGATGAGGTTTTAGAGCAATTAACGCTAGCAATCTCTGAGAATGAATGCTAGATACTAGATGGAAAGAATATACAAAGTTTTAAAGGCGTTCAATTTGGAAGCAGACATCTGAGGAATCTGTATGCTCCTTAACAGGAGGGAGATGCTTTGAAACACAGATCACTCTGAAAAGGAAGTGGCCAGTATCCAGCGAAGTGCATTCCAGTTATAGAGGCCAGGTAGCTGATAAGCTATGCCTCTATGATGAACATGGGTCAGTGTGGCTAGATCACTGTTTTTCTTTAAAGGTGCTTTCATGAAAAAATCAAATAAACAGCTTAAATTCTGTGAAGTGAGAGGATGTGGTCTCTAAAAGTCAAGTCTCTGCTAGAGAAACGATGTCAAAGCCCAAAAGGGAGATTCATAGGTCCTTGCTCTTGTATTTACTTTCTCATCCTGTCATATTCTTGTAGAGAATTTTTAGCACCAGAAATATGTTCCATTTAAGGACCATAAAAAGTGAAACTATTTGCCTTTTGAAGTATAGGCCCATGTAATTCTACCGTTGGTTTCCTAACCTCCCTGAGGTTTTGGGAAGGCCTAACTTCTCAGGGGGAAAGCAGAATCTGGCAGGTCATCTTCTGTAGGGGAAGATTTTACAGACTTCCTGGATCAGATTCTCTTTGGAAGGATGAAATGTAACAGAGTTGCCAAGTGCAAAAGGGATGTGTTCCTTGAATAGTGAAAGAGAAATTGAATATGTGGATCAACCAAGAGGATATGGGGGAAGGAATCACACTGAGAAACAAGAGGACAATGGTTCCCAGGCATGGAAATATTTTGTCAGATTCAAGAGGCAAGTCACAAAATCTCAAATGATGACCAAGGCCCACAGATTGATTGTATGGTTTGTCGAGATAGAATGTAGAAATCCCTCAATTCAAATTTGTTGAACTTAATCAAATCCCTTAAGCAGTTTTCTGGAAGTCTATAATTTCTGATTTTGTTTGTAAAATAAAATAAAAAGTACTAAGCTATGCTAACATAAAAAAATAGAACAAATGGTTATAAAGCAATCTATTTAAATAAACACCTATGCTTTTCATATGATGTTAAAATGTCCAAAAGCAATAAAGGCTCCGTGGCATCTGTCACATTAAGATTCTGGTTGCAACCTATGGAAAATTTCTTGGCTTCTGCCTTATAGACATATGTTCTCGGGAATAGACTCTCCCTAATATCCACCTCCCACCACACCCTATTTCTATTTCTGGCATCACAAAACTACAGCGTAGCTAGACCTTGCTCCTCTCTAATTATTAAAATACAGGGGTAGTAACTCGCAGAAAAAATGCAGGCAGTCATTTCATTTACATTAGAAGGTTTTAAAAAACACACAGATATCCACTTATGATGCATAGGCCACTATATATGCATGCAAAATGATTTTTTAAAAGTCTGGAAGGATGCATACTAATTTCATAAGAGTGATTACCTCTGGCTAGGAAGTGCAAGAAAGGGACATGAGGAATGGTCAAAGGGAACATCAGCTTATTTTTATATCTCTAAAGACCAAAAGCAAGTATGCCCAAAAAAATATTGACAGGATAATTCTAGAAGATAGAAATGTGATATTTGTTATGTTAGTCTTTGAGCTTTGGGATTTTTTTAATGACTCAGTGCAAGTATTAGAGACCTTGAGGAACTGAATCTGAGAATGAAATTCTAACTAGCTTCCCAAATTCTGTGAACTCAGAATCTTGCAGTGAACAAACACATCAGAAGGTATTCTCTGCAGTTCCTCTTACTTAATTAAAAATGACAACCCCTGTGCCAATCTGACTGAATGGCCGGTTCATGGAAACTGGCCTTACATGATCTTGTGGTTTCTTACAGCAACAACTACCATTATGAGCAGCTCCACACTGTAGAAAATTCAAAGAAAGTCCTACATGATCCCTACCATTAAGGGCTTGCAGTATTTAGGGATTCAGGAAATTATAGCTATGTGTACATATACATACTTGTAATAAATTCAAATTCTTCTAAATAGGATGGTTCTAGATGATGATTGTGCTGATCTATTGAGTACTTGATATCTTCCAGGTCCTATGATAAATACTACATGTGTATTATTTTATGTTATTCTCACAACAAATATGCAAGCAAGGTAAAATCATTCTCCCATTAAAAGAATAAAGAAATGAAAGCTTAGAGAGATCATGAATTCTCCAGTATTAAACAAGCTGGGATTTTACCCTAAAGATGTTTTACAGAAACACTATTCTATGTTGTTTCTCTACGAATTTAACACAGTAAAAGCTTTTAAAAATTATATTAGATATTCAGAAAATAGAGGAAGCTTAGTCTGGTTAAGTTAGTCCCAGAAGGTTTTGCAGAGAGGGTATTTGAGCTGAACTGTGAGGATGGGAAGGCTACATATTAGACGGGGAAGGGTAGGAGCAGTGTTGCAGTGGTGAATAGACTATGAATGAGAGTGTGGGTCATGTTTAATTGACAGCAGATAGACCCAACTACAACACACACACACACACACACACACACACACACACACACAGTATGAGGAAATGATGACAGATAAAAATGGAAAAGAAGTTCAGGTTATGGTGTTTCCTAAAAGCAATGCTAATTTTTTTCTGTATAAACTGTACCATAGGATAAGCAAACAGGAGATGAAGAGAAATTTCTCTTTAAAGAAGTATTCCAACTAATAAATGAAGAAATATGATAGAATTAGAATATAACCATTTTTCAATGCCTGGTGAGTGGATGGACCAATGTGACCATCATATAGCTGCTAATATCACAAAAAGTAGGCCTCACCAGATATTACATGTCTCCTGATAAAAGAAGATACCACTATCTATAAAGAAGTCTTCACAAAATAAATCAAATCTAAATATGACCAAGTTTCTAAATTCGCCACCAATGTATATGGAATATAGACAACAGAAGGACAAAAATGGCACAACAGAAGTGCAACCAGCAAAATCCAGAGTGTGAACTCTACAAAATAAATGATCTGGTTTCTTCACTAAGTAAACTGAAAGAGAAAAAACCCCACAGAGATGAAGTTTATTGATTAAAAGACATACTAATCATCGCAAGGTATAGGTGTTATTTGAATCCTGAGTCAAAGAAATAAACTGAAATATATAAATAGCATTTATGAAACAATTAACAATTTGACTATGACTGTATATTTGACTGGAATTATCGTTAAATTTTCATTTGGGCATAATAATAGACACATGCTTATGTGTTTTATTTTCTAGTGACACACACTGAAATATTTTTTATTTTTTTTTTTTGAGACAGAGTCTCTGTTGCCCGGACTAGAGTGCCGTGGTGTCAGCCCAGCTCACAGCAACCTCAAACTCCTGGGCTCGAGCAATCCTCCTCCCTCAGCCTCCTGAGTAGCTGGGACTACAGACATGCAACACCATGCTGGATTAATTTTTCTATATATATTTTTTTAGTTGTCCAGCTAATTTCTTTCTATTTTTAGTAGAGACAGTGTCTCGCTCTTGCTCAGGCTGGTCTCGAACTCCTGACCAGCGAGTGATCCTCTCGCCTCGGCCTCCCAGAGTGCTAGGATTACAGGCGTGAGCCACCATGCCCGGCCCCTGAAATATTTATAGATGAAATAATATGATGGCACTGGTTTGCTTCAAATTAATGTGGGCATGGGAAGTGGATAGGGATGGATATGAAACAAGACCGGTCTTGTTTGAGCTGGTAATTGTAGAAGTTGGGTGACAAGTACACAGGGGTTCATTATAATATCCTGTCTACTTTTGTACATGTTTAATATTTTCATAATAATTTTTAATGCACTAAAACATTTAAAATTTATTTTCCAATCAAATGGATGTCTTTAGAGATTTTTTTTTTTTTGCAGGAGGCAAAATGATTAAAAGAGAAATAGGAAAGATGAATTCAGCAATGATTTCCACATTAATTGGCAGTTTGGGAAGACTAAAGACACAGAGATCAATTCGGAGTCTCTTATGGCATCTTGACCTATATTGACAAAAGTCTGATTAAGGTAACAGTAATAGGAAAGAAAAGGAAAAAGTGAAGGGAGTAATTCTGAGGAGCTGTCAAAGTTTGCTGCTACTTGGATATGAGGCACTAAGCATAGGAAGATTAAAAGATGTCACAAAAATCTCAAACCTGGCAGATTGCAAAAATACTAATGTCATGACTAAAAATAAGTAAGTCAAGAGAGCAAATTATTAGGGGATGAAGTAACAAATTTGCTTCTAGACATCAAGTTTGAGATGATGAAGTAACCACTTGCTATTTAAAGTAAATTATTATTTAGCTGCACATGCATAGAAATGATATCCTTTGTGCTCTCTCATCAAATGTGACCATTTATTTAAAACTAAAGTGTCATAAATTAAACTTAGTATAATGAAATAATTGAATAAAATAAAAATATAAGTCAAATCTCCTTGGGACCAATGTTAAAATAACCCAAATCTTTCTTTAATAAAAATACTTTCTTGGCATGGTTTAGTCATTCATTTACAGCCATTTCTGTGCAAAAATTTCTGTGTTCCTTGATATCATAAGTAGATCTGTATATGTACTTCTGTAAATCACTTCCCCTGTCTCTACACATCTAAACGTATAAAGCAATAAACACATAGTAGGTGCCCAATAAATACTAAGTTTTCTGGCTAACTTGCTCACTTATTGCAAGCACTATTCAGAGGAATAAAATTATAGTGTTGCAGGAAAATTTGGAAAATCTTCTGAGGCTTCTTTAAGTAAGATAATGTCATTATGTTATTAAGTAGCATCATTAATTATCTTAAGTAGCATCATCAATACTAAAATAATTTCTCTTAGTGACAAACTATGAAAATACACATAGTAGAAGCTATTTCAGAGTTAGACTTCTGAATTTCATTTATGACAAAGGGCAAACTTAGTTTTATACAATTAAGGTTCTATTAACCACAATACATTGCAGTGCCCAGTATGTCCATACCTGCAACCATTTGGAGTTTGACATTTTTAACGCCTAAAATTATACACTCCTTATATCCTTTACCTTAGTAAGTGACCCCTTGTAACCAAGTAAACCACTCTGTTTCTCTCCATAAAAAGAAATTGGGAAGATGCCTCCACAAACAGTAAAAAGCAGAAATATATTGTTCTCTAAAGCCTCTGGACCTTGGCAATCTGCTCCCTAGATCCCAGCCAATTCAGCGTGTTAACCAATACTTCCAAAAGTAATCCCAGATTTTCTTTGCTACTTGAAGCCAAGACAGTATCCAACTACAACATCCCTCATTATTCTCTAGCAAATAAATAAACGATTTCATTTGCTTCCTTGGACTTACCATGGCTAGAGGTAATTTAGATTGGCAGTATTCTTATTCTACAAAACAATAAAACCAACCCAAACTATTTGAAAGCCCAATGTCCCAGACCCTGCAGCACTCTGCCTTTTCCTGTCAGAACACCTGCCTGTGACTTTCTTCCTCACTGGCCTCTGAAAGCTGAGGGCAAGACCCCTGAGCATCATCGAGCAGTGGGGGAAAAAGAGGGGATGCTTGAGTGACCCTCGTAAGCAATCAAGGGGGCCAAATTTGGAACCTTTCTTTGCCAAGTACATAGAATGTTCCTGCAGAAACAAATATCTTTTAGTGAACAGTAATAAGTTCCCTCTTGTTTAGATGATAGTTGATTGGAAATTTTACTTTTACTTTTATCACACCCCATTTGGTGGGGGAAAAAAACGCACAGAATCAAAAGCAAGAGTAGGGCAAAGATTAACACCTCTTAATCTAATTCATTAGATTTAGGAAGTAATTCTTTAGAAACCAGCTGAGAGTTAGGAAGGGAGAGTTCATTGAAAAGAGACAATTCTAAGGGGCAAGGCGTACCAATTCATATTGCTGTTGCTGGTTGAATTTACGAACATAAGTTTATTAGTCACAGCCGTCTGAGAGAAAACCAGCTTCAGGGAACAGGAAGTTTCTGTAACTATCATTTCTCCCACTCAATGAACTTTTTCACACCTTCAGCCCTCCGCTAAGATCCCTCTCTCTTAAACTGTCTTCCTGTGCCTTGTACTCACCTACTTTTTGCAGGTTCTTCTGTTCTAGATTGTATGTTACATTCTCTGTCCACATTCTCTAACCTCCAATAAGAATTAACAGCACTTTATTTCTTCCTATAGGATTTTAAACTTAATTCAATTTTGACCTGATATATTCTGCTATGTTTACCTGTCTCTTCTACCAGATAGCGTAACTCTTGAAGTCAGGGAGACAGTCTCATTCATCTTTATATCATCAGCACTAAATCTGCTCAGTGTCTGGAACAGATAAAGACTCAAAAAAGTCTGTTAAATTCAAGTGGAAAGAAGTATGTGTAACTTCTTTTGTTGACAGTGGTAGCAGAT
This sequence comes from Propithecus perrieri, assembly GCA_963574695.1. Lineage (NCBI taxonomy): Eukaryota > Metazoa > Chordata > Mammalia > Primates > Indriidae > Propithecus > Propithecus perrieri. The sequence continues at coordinate 15,922 of CAUYRB010115107.1, read as the reverse complement.
ATCTCCCAAGACACATCTTTGTTGGTCCCCTTTATGTAAACACCCATTAATTTCTCATTGAATAAACAGTTATTCTTAGAAAATGTGAGTGCATGAAGGATTTGATCAAACAGTAAAATGTTAAATATTTTCTATTCATTTGATTCTTTGATTTTCTAAACTTCTAATTCTCTTCCTTTAACAAAACTAAGTATATATGTATTGCGATTACACTTTTAACATTTTTAATTTGACAATTTGGATTCAATATTTTAATGTAACTAGGTAGTTTTCTTTAATCAAAAAAAAATGCCCTGAATAACTGTGACATTTCCAGACACTCTACTGCTAATAGAAAGGTTATAAAGTTGAATGAGACAGGGACTCGCCCTTGTGAAATTTATAGTTTCTTGAAGAAGACACATTAGTCAAAAATAATTAGAACTTAATAGGCTAAGACCTATAATGTAAGTATGAAAGTCTATAAGAGTATAAAAAGAGAAAGAATTTGATAATTACCTATGATTTAATAAATAAAAATAATTGTAAAATAGTTTATTTAAGTCTTTCTTATTTACCTCTACTCTTATTTCTGAATGATCAATTGTTTAATTAATAATACTTATTGAGCACCTACTATATATCAGGCATTATTCTAAATGCTTTTTTAATATGAAAATATTTAATCTTCTCAATAGCTCTCTATCTATGCACCATTATTATTCCTGTTTTACAGATGATGAAACCAAGGCAGAGAGAGGTTTAAGCAACTTCTCAAGGTTAAAAAATTACTAGCAGCAGAGGTGGGATTCAAATTTAGCAGGCTGCCTCCGAAGTCTCAGCTCCTACCATTACACTATAATGTCTCTTGGGTCAAAAAGCAAGTTTTCTATACCCTAAATTTGCTCCTATTATTTTATATTTATTTTGTATAATCTTTGGAGAGAAATTTGACCAAATCTTAGAAACTCAAGCACTCTTTAGAATACTTCTCTTTGTCATCCTAATGGAGGTGAATTTCTGTCTAGGCAGTTTAAGCCCCCACGCTTCAAGGATAAAAGATCACTTGTATCTCTATCACATTTTACAGACCCTGTAAAATGGCATAGCCTTTGTGAATGTAGATTTGTTAACTGGGTGAAACAAAAAGAATGCTGTGTACAGAAAATTAACAACTGGGTTCTGTATTCCCTCGCCCTTGCTCTGGCATCTTAGAGCAAGTGGTTTTCGGTTGCTTCAGGCATAACTTCTCTAAGATTGTTCACAAAATTAATCCAATACATTCCTTAACACCATTTAAATGAGGCATATATTCTGACTTTAAAAAAAAAATCCTTGTATATATCATTCGATATACTTTTGTAAATACTAATCAAATTGCCTTCTAACAATCAGATTAACTTCTCACTTTTAGATTTCTCTTTTAGCCAGAGTCAAAATCAGGAGCTCCAATCAAGTCCTCGTAAAATCTTGCAGACACCCCAGCCTTCTGAACTATCGAGAAGGAGGAAGACCCTCCCACTCCAGGCAGAGGAAGTAGCAGAGTAGACCACAAAAACTGCCCTACCAATAGAACCAGTCCCTGCAGAAGTATAGGTAGTCTGCTGCTCACTATCCCAAGCCAAAAGTGATCTTGGCTTATATAGTTTGAGTGGACTCGAGGGAGTCATCCAGGTGAGAAATGACAAAGCCTGAATGAACACAGGAGCAACAAACTATATCTAAAAGATGGAAGTAAGAGAAATCAAGGATTTGGTCTCAGTATGGATGTGGAGTAAATATCACAGAAGCACCTAGATTACTTCCACATTTTGACTTAGAAAATTGGATTCCCATTCCCCCATATAAAGGATAGGAGACAACATTGCTTAGAAGTTTGACTCTTATATAAGCTAGAACTCCTGAGTTTGACTCCAGTCTTTATTGCAAATGAGCTGTGTGACCCTGGCCGAGTTACTTAATTTCTCTATGCCCTGGTTTCCTCATCTCTAAAATAGGAATAATAATAGTACTTACTTCTAAGAGTTGCTAGGAATATTAAATAAGCTGATATCTTAGTGCTTAATATCAAAGTGCTTAAATAGTGCCTGGCACAGGCAAGTGTTCTATGAATGGTAGATTGTTAATATTATCGTTTTAAAGATTTGAAATATTTACCTTTGTCAAAAACTCCTAATAGTGATTTCACGTGCCCAGATGTGTCCTTGAGACCACAGACAAAGTGCACAATAATGATGAAAGCTGCTCAGAAGGAGAATGCGGCTCAGCTGGAATTTTTCTGCTGCTCAGCCAGGGTAAGGAACAGTAGAAAATTACAAAATAAAAAACATATCCTTGGGGAAACAGCTCTCTTCCTCTATATTCCATGATACCTCTCAGAGTCAGGAAGCATCACTACTCCCCTAAACGAACTCTGCTTCAAATGGTGTATTTAGGATGTGCTCAAGGTCATAGCAACATCACCAACCCCTTATTCTTCCTCATACTCTTAGCCACCCTATCATTGGCAGCCTGCAATTCTACTCAAACTCTTCCTCCTTCACAAGCTATTTTATGGCAAGGTGCTCTCCCTCTTTTGACTTCACAATAATTAGAACTTGTGTTAATATTATTTCAGCCACCCATTCTTACATGGATCTATCTTTTGTTTCATACACTCTACTTTCCCAGCTAAGTAGGTAAAAAAAGAAACAAACGACTAGAAGTAGGGCGGTAGGGATAATCATCTTAGGCTACTTTGCTACCCTTGTGGTTGTTTTCTGCAGTATGTCACACAGCAGTTGCTGCATAAATATATCTTTGTTGAGTGACAGTTGGAGCTTCCCTCAGTAGAAAGGAGAATGATGAAGACAGTAGAGTAGGAAGGGATTTAGCTGAGAGTTCCAGAATTAAAACATATGTACGTCATTAGAGAACTTAAGAGTTTGCCCTCTATTCATTATAGGCTAGCTTTTAACGTCCATCAGCTTCAAGCCTCAAGGTCATTCCTTTCTCATAGATTTCACTACCAGATTCATAGATTTCCTTTCCATCATTCCTCTAGTCATCGTTCTCAGGGACTCCAGCATGTATGCCAACCATTTCACAAACACCTGATCTCACGGTGAGTACCTTCACCTACTTCACCCTAGGTACCTTCTTCATTCATTCACCACTTTATGACTATTAAATTTTATCATACCTACTTGTTTCATTAACCCAAGGATAATTTGGAAGTTGTTATACAACAATGGCTAAAAATACGGAATCCACAGTTAGCCAGACTTGTAGGTATTTCTGTTTAGGAACTTATTAGTGTTACTGTGTAACACTGAACAAGTTAGATAATTGTCAAGAGACAATTCTTCATGGAATTTCTGCACATCTTATATTATTAGGTTTTGTTCTGCACTTATTTTTAAGGACGTTAGTATAGGAAACAGCTTTGGACAATACAGAGAGTGTCTCCCTCTGAGATGGAGGATAGATTTATCTCCTGACAAAGACAATAAAGATAATATATTCTTCCAAGGCAAATGTCAGGCAGGTTTTCTAGCAGCCTTTTATAAGATTGGGGGTATCCTAAGCATAGGGTTACTCGGCAATGACACAAACACACTATCTGAAGCATTCACTAGGGCCACTCTGTATCACCCCAATGGAACTTGAAGGACAAGGATCTATAAAGCTCATGCTGCCTGCTAATCATGAGTACTGAAGTCATTTGTCTCTGACCTGGGAGTCTTGTGTCTTCTGCTATCACCTATCAGTCTGTGGCAGATGGACTTGTTAGCTTCCAAGTGAAGTAAAATCTCAGACTCTTCATAATTCTTGATAATAACCTCCCTATGCCTCGGTTTTCCTACTGTAAAATGAAGAAAGGGTGCCTACCTCACAGAGACAGTATGTTAGTTAAATGGAATGAGATAATGCATATACAATGCTTAAAGCCAGCTTGAGCCTCATAGATGGATTCTTCAACACTCTTTAAGGAGGCAGTATTTGGTGACTGTGGACTGCCTCCTGGCCAAACTATTAATAAATAGCTCACTCTCAGCCCAGTCCTCCCTGGTGGTTCTGCGCCACTGACACCAGAGATCCTTCCTCCTTCATCAAAGTTCCTGTTCCCTAGAATGTGACTCTGTACTAAACTGGTTTTCTTCCTATATTTTTGTCCGTCTCCAGTTTCTTCCTCCTAGTCACACACACAAAAAAAGGAACTAACCAAAGGAGAATGTTTTGCAAATGTCCTAAGGCAGTCCTAAATTTCCCCAAGATACTAGTTAACAATACAACAATAGAAAACTAGTTTTTCTAAAAAGGGGGAAGGGAAAGGCAGTAATTAGAATGAGGGAGCAGAGAGAGTCATGAGATCTTCATTAAAAAGAGAAAAGAATTATAAAAAACTTATAAAATCAGGGATCAGTTATGTAAATGGTCAATATCAATTTCATCTAATGTTGAATCTTAATGAAAAAAATTTGCAATAAATTATTGGAAAGAAAATAAGGGAAATGGTGGCTATAAGCTTTATGGCCAAGGCAAAACACAGTGCAGAATGATAAAAAGACGAACTTTTACCATCAACGGATGCCAGGAAGTCCCAGGTCTAGGTTTTAGCTGTAGATACTTAACCTCACCAAGCCTCAGTTTCTCTCCTCCTGAATGGATTAAGATGATCCCCTATAGCTCAATAAATTGTAGTTCTGATCAGTGTGACTATTGTAGGATGACCAGCAAATTACTTCTTTAGGAACTAATAAAAATGCTGAAAGACATTTATTATTATTTCCCAAAAGAATATAAAATGTAAGAAGGGCACAGTGGCTCCTGCTTGTAATCTCAGCACTTTGAGAGGGTGAGGCAGGAGGATTGCTTGAGGCCAGGAGTTCAAGATACAATGTTTTAATGTGGATACTACATTTAACCAAATACAGCATTATAGAACTTAAACTAGGGCTTCAGAAAAACTCCAGGCGCTGAAAATTCCTTAGTGTCAGGCTAATAGAACTCAATGTCAGTCTTAGATAACCACTTACTTGATGTGATGAACTTACCTGTAACAAAAAATCAAAGAGTGCCATTTTGGACCACTCATGGTGATGTATTTCAGTACAACCCCACTCGGGTTTGGGTACTCGGCCATTTTGCCAGCACTTCTGTTTCAGCAACTGCTGATAAGTTCCCCAGGTGAGCTTAACAGAAGAATGGGTGTCATTACTTGCTGGAGATAAAGATGCATCCCAGAGGATGATGGGACATGGGCGGCCATCTACAGAATCAGAAAAACAAACACTCTTTCAGCACACTGTTGACTAGGTGTGTGCCTTGGGCAGGTTATTCACTCTTTCACAGCCTGACTCTCTCACCAGAGTTTGATTGGATGATATTTTATGGCCCCTTTGTCTTCTGAAGTTTTAATACTTTCATACCTCAATGCTTCCTGTTAAAAGTCTTATAAAGCAGAAAGTTATTGTTAGACAATGAAAAAAGTTTTTTAAACAAGATACTTTATAGATGTGGCGAGAATAGGCTACTAACCACCAATAACAACGTCCTCTGGTTAATGTGGTTTTATTCCACATCTAAAAGCAGCCACCACAAAAAGGGAAAGAATCCAGACATTTATAATTGTCTATTCAATGTCTGAGTGGAGCTGCTCTCTATTTGTAATAACAACTGTCTGATTTTCTGAGGCCACATTATGATGTCAGGAAGAAAAAGAATTTTTAGAAGTCGCAAATTTGAAAGTGAAATTGTATGGTTCACACCAATCACTATAATCTCCAAAGAAGGAAAAAAGAAGCAAGAGGGTTTTTTTTTTCCTTTTCTAATAGAAACCATACAAGCACAAGAGTGCTCTTGATAATGGATCATTTATTCACACATAACCTTACAAAGTGTACTTAAGCAAATGTCAGTTCTTCAACTGCATGTGCATAGATGAATTTTTGAAAAAGCTGTCATTCAAATTGTTTTTGTCTCACTCTTGACAGTTTAGAAAGGCAATTTCTTTCATTGCTAAACTGTGTTGAGAACGATGAGTCCCAGTGAAGTCATCATAAACAAGGAAGACCATGATCAGGGTGTGCATTAAACAACACTTCAAGTTTAAAACCAATAGCATCACTCCCAAACCCCCATTTCTGCCAAATAAAGTCACAAAGAGATGGTGTTGAGAAACTTTGCTTATAACCCAAAAATCAGAATGATGCTCTTGAAAAAAAATGACTAAATTACAAAGATCTGAAAAAGCCCCCTTAACTCATTCTTAACAGGCCTGAACAACACAGGCCTCTGAAATTATGGCTGGAATGTTTAGACATGTCACAGGAATTTTTAAAACCCCTTTTAAATAGCCTCAGATGTTCTCAATCTATAACTTTATTCATTGTTCATGGGAAACTTTTTATTTTGCCACCTTGCTTGCTTGCCTTGTTGTAGAATTCTTATCTCCAGCCTTTGATACAGGAAACCATCCTCTTCTCTAACACTCTTGAATCTGGTGTTATACTAACCTCAATAATTTTAATAACAGTCACTTAATCATTCTAATCACTTGCATTCCAATTTTGTTCAAAAGAAAAATCTTTCTCCCTTTAGCCTTGCAATTTAGGCCAGGGCATATAAAAAGTCCTTTGGATTGTGGAAATATGCCACGCAATTAAGAAAAAAACAGAAAAAGAAACATGAGCCATAACTAAAGAACTTCATTTGTAACATTATCTCTCTCATTTCTTTTTATTTTACTAAATGATTTGGGGCTGCTGGGACCTAATTATCTTCTTAGATATGAGATCATTTTAAATGTGTATATGCCAAATCCTATGTCAATTTAAAAAAAAAATAAAATTCAGGTAAAAGCAATCCATCATGCGTGGTAGACAGGGCTGGATCATTGTAATTGAAGACGAATAGAAAATACAACACAGCTTTCAAAAACATGTGTATTTGAGACATCTAAAGATAAACACCAAGAAGCTCTATCTATCAGTGTCTTTGGACCAAAGTTTTACATACACAAATAGCACTTGCATGCTCAGGGCTGGGAAGTATTTTAAAGAGACTTGAAATTTAATACTGAACTTTAACAACACAAATCAATACACAGATGGACAGACGGATGGCAGTTTCCCCAGCAATTCAAGGCCTGCAGAGGAACAAGGAAGTGATCTACATAAACAATTTAAACCTGCTGGGCTGTTTCCCCCCATCCCCACCCCTTTAGAAACATTTGTTTCTTATTGGAAAAATAATTAAAAGTAAATCCACCCGTTTTATGAAATGTGGAAAAACATAAAAATATATAGCCAAGAAAACAAAAATCATCTATAATCTCATATCCCAGTAATTCATTCTGTTATTTGTATATTTACCTTCAGTATTTTCCTATCCCTTTCTTTCTCACCTGAATATGTAAATTGCTTTTAGAAATTAAAAAAAAAAAAGAATATAGCTTATGGTTAGAGCTAAGACTCTGAAACCCAACGGACCTTTTGAATTCTGACCATGTTACTTCTTAGCTTTGTAATGCTAGACAAGCTATGTAACTTAGCTCTAAACCTTCCTTTCCTCTTCTGTAATATGAGGGCAATAATGTAGCTGCCCAGTCTTTTTTAGGATTAAATGAGATTATGCATTTAAAATTCTCAACTTGCTGCTTAACATACACACATGCCCCAGAAAGGTTTCTATATGACTATTATCATATATATGCATTATACAATCTTATACTTCATCAGTCTTAACTGACCTTGATTGTTCCTTGAGCATCTACTACATGCTAAGCACTGTTCCAAAACCTAAAGCTAAATATATAAATGAATGTCAGTTTTTTTTGCTTTCACGGAGCTTACATTTCTATGAGGGGAAAGAGGCAAAAATTATACAAAGAAAAGAACTATTTGGGATCTTCTTGTATACACAGTTTGTCATAAATATTTCACTAAATATTGTAAGCATTTCTCTTACAATTAAATATTTTAAATGGTACCACTTTAATTGTGATGCAATAATCTTGTCCAGCGGTCAGCAAACTTTATAAAGGGCAGAGAGTAAACATTACAGGCTTCGAGGGCTAGATGATCTCCATTGCAACTATTCAACTACGCAACTGCTCAACTGTGTTGTGGCATGAAAAGCAGTCACAGACAATAGATAAACAATGGGTTATAACTATTTCAATAACTTTTTACCATGGACACCAAAATTTGAATTTCTTATGATTTTCAAGTGTTATAGTAATATCATTAATCTTTTGTTTTTTTTTCAACCATTTAAAATTGTAGAAACCATTTTTAGGTCACAGAATAAAAACAGGTTATGGGCCATTTTTTTTTAGCCTGCAGGCTGTTATATTAACCTCTAATCTAGTTTATGAGCATATTGTATTTACGTTACCATTTTTCTACTTTAGATCATCAAATTTTGGGAGAATGATACATTTTCTACACTAGTAATAAACAAGGTATTCTCAAACTGCGTAAGGGAGTTTTTAGCTGATAAAAAGAATTGGTTTTCAATGAATATCCTGGATTTTTCTCCATATCCATTTCCCCTCAGCAAAATATTTTGAATGCTGACTATCACATAAAGACATTCTTTCTTGCCCTGGCAGAAATCAGGGCACCTCAAGAAAGGGGCTTCCCAGAGAACAAGAAGAAATCAGGTGAGCAATAATACTCAGCCTGGGTCTTAGAAGGCTGTGGTTCATTTCCAAGTCCAGGTCTTCTTGCTACGTATGAGCCTGCGGCCCTCGCAGATAATAATAGCAGCCAGCATGACTCCAGATCTCAGAGCAATAAGTACTACAGTGAGGAGAACTCCACTTTTTATAAAATATGGCTTTTAAAAGAATTAAATGAACTTTGATAGATCTGAAGGGATGACAGAAAAATAGCCTCTGAAAACAGGAAACTGGTTAGAGCAACTTACCCTGAAGTGTTTCAGAGATGAGGGGCATTCATCTCTTCGCATTTCAGGTTTGTCAAAATGATGCAGTACTGTACTCTCTAGAGAAATCTTAACAGTGAAGAGATAAAATTCTGTGAGAGTGGCGAGAAAGCAGGTTTTAAAAGATATGTGGGTGTTCATGTGAATTAAAGGTTATATAGCTGTCCTAAAAAATGAGACTTGCCAGTAATGCTTTTTTCTGTAATCTGAATATTTCTCTTTAATTTTGATGTTCTCCCAAGTCGTTTTTTATTCAAAAGCACAAGAAGACATTCTTCTGAGAAGATGAACATGAAAATTCACTAAGAATGAATGCTATACACAGTCTCCTTTGTCTAGATTTGTTAAATGCCCTTCACTTGGAGCACTGGCTGACTGGTTCTGTTGAACTACAGGTGAATGCTAAGCATGCTGGGTGGAGTTGTGAATGTCTGTATGCATTTGTCACCAAGAAAAAATATGAAAAAACATTCTGAGCTCTGAAATCGAAGTTCTTTCTATTGCATGGGCCATGTTCCAAGACTCCTTGTGAACAAGACAAAAAGGAAGTGACAGTCCAACTCAGAGCCCTTCATTAAAAACAATTCTACAAAACCCATTAAGGAAAACAAAGACTAGTCTAAACAGGAGGTGCATCTTTGTTATAGAAAACCGATTCTGTTGGGCTTCATTGCAACTGTCAACGATGCATTGAAAGAAAACCTTAATGCAAAAAGAAACAAACCTATGTAAGGTTTTTATGATTTTTAATGGGGTGGGGCTGAAGAGACAGGATATAGGGACTTGTCTTACAAATAGATTTTGAACAACAAAACCACAATGAGATACCACCTCATACCTGTTAGAAAGGTTATTATCAAAAAGATAACAAGTGTTGGCAAGGGTGTGGAGAAAAGGGAACCCATAGCACTGTTGGTGGGAATGTAAATCAATATAGCCATTATGGAAAACAATATAAAGTTTCCTCAGAAAACTAAAAATAGAATTACCATACTATCTGGTAATCCCACTTCTGGGTATATCTCCAAAAAGAATTGTAATTAGTATGCCAAAGTGATAGCTGAAATCTCATGTTCATTGTGGCACCATTCACAATGGCTAAGACATGGAATTAACCTAGGTGTCCATCGTCAGATGAACAGATAATGAAAATGTGGTGCATTTACACAATGGAAGACTATTAAAATGGGGGAAATCCTGCCATTTGTAGCAACGTGGATGAACCTGGAGGACATTACGTTAAGTGAAATAGGCCAGACACAGAAAGACAAATATCACATGATCTCACTTATATGTGTAATCTGAAAAAGTTGAACTCAGAAGCAGAGAGTAGAATGACGGCTCCCATAGGCTGGGGGAAGGGGTTGGATGGCGAAAGGTTGATCAAAGGGTACAAAGTTTCAGTTAGAAGGAATAAGATTTAGTGATCGATTACACAGAATAGTGACTAAATAATCATCCTATGTATTTTATATATTTCAAAGTTGCTAAAAGAGTATATTTATAATGTTTTCACCACAAAAAAATGATAAGTATCCGATATGATGGATTTGTTCATTTGCCTGATCTAATCATTCCACATTGTAAACATATATCAAAACATCACATCATACCCCATAAATATATACAATTATTATTTGTCAATTAAAAATAAGATGAAATAATAAAAAAGGAAATAGATTTCTGGGTGATTTAGAATATATTCTTTCAAACAAAAAAATAAATGTATTCATTTACTTACATAACTCTTTTTCATTTCATAGCTTGTTTTCTCTAAATCAAACTGAGTTAAAATAATGCCTGTATTTCCTCAAGAGTTAGCCAGGTGTGAAGGTAGGAGGAAGCAGGAAAGGAGAATGCCTCGTGACTTTCTCTATCACAAACCGCTTAAACTATCTAAATCAGCAGTTCTCATTTAAAAACAAAGTGTCCTTCTTTGTTCTGAACCTTTGACTAATCAGCAGGAACTTCTGCTTTCTAGGTCCGCCTTGGACTTCCACTATATAAATGGAAACTCCCAGGCTCTTCCTGTTTCAATGTTCCACTTACAAAAATAGGAATCAAATTTGATTTCAAAGGGTGGTGATGATGTAGTCACCGTGCCAGGCTCCACAAACAATCACATTTTGCAGACAAGGTCTTGGTCACATCAGGGTGACCCAGTCCTGGGTGATTTAGTGTTTATTAACACAGTTAAAGGAGCCATGAATTCCTGACCAGAGTGACCTTCTGACAGTGCGAAATCCATTACATCACTCCCCTTCTTCAAACCCTTCAGTGATTTTGCATTATCTGCAAGATGAAGTCCATGCTCCTTACATGACATAAACCACACTTGCTCTCAGCACAGCTAAACTCACTTCATCCCCTCAAACTGTAATCTCTTGCTTCTCAGAACTATTTGTACTTTCCTGAGCACACTCTGCTTTCAGGCATTTTTCGTACATCTATTCTCTCTATCCTTTCTACCCCCACCCCATCTCGCAGTCCACCCACAGTGACTTTTAAAAACCAATTCTGGCATTATCTCTTCCAAAAATCTTTATAATTTCACCATCCACCTCCCTACACACATATTCTAGGCTAAATTTTCCCTCCCTGTGCCTGCAGAGCCTCCTAAAAATATCTTCATTGAGGTTTTTATCATACCCTTTTGGTAAGGTGGGTTTGCTTAGCTGTCTCTTGCTTTCCAAGTAGAGAACTCTGGCGAACAGGGACTATTTCTTAGTCTTCTTTGGATCTCTACCTATTCATGCAGTGTCTAGACTGAAACAAGCACTCAAAAATTTTGATGAACAAATGAACAAATTTTTCAGAATTCCCCAAGCTCATGTATAGCCCTTAGGTTCTAAGGAATGGTAGATGGACCCTGGATAAAAATGTGCTTGGTGTGACATCCTAGTAAACGGTGATTTCAACGTCCTCACACTAAATGCATTGAGAAGGATTAGAAAAAAATTTGAGAAATAGAGCCAGGGATATGAAGAGGTTTCCATGCTGTTATTCTGTCCAGTGTTTGCTCAACTGTCCATTCCCACGTATCCATAACTCTATGAGACACTGAGATGATGAAAACAGGAATGTCAAACACACTGCTGCCTCTCTCGCTCTGACCCCAGATCACTGTCATGAGAAGGAGAACAGTGAAGGCATCATGGCTACATCAGGAATCAGACCACAAGGCAGTGGGAAAAGCAGGTTGCAATCTGGTTGTATGTTTAGCTGGGAAAACCCCAGGCTGCAATCATTGGAGGCCAACAATGACGTGAAGAGATGGCAGGAGGCAGCAAGGCACAGCTCTGAAGAAGGGGGCTTTGATGGCCTCTGCAACCAGGTCTGTATACCAGCCCTGCTGCACACTACCTGTGGGCTTTCAGGGGCCAGATGTTATTCTTTGACCCTCAGTTTTTCCCTCAGGAAATCTGTACGAGAGTATCCGATGTATGCGGCTGTTGTGAAATTTAATGAGATAATGAATGTAAAGTATATAGCATTCCACAAATAAGAGAGATCATTTTTATCCACTGTAGACTCCAAGGACTTTCTTTAAATGAACATTTTAGGTGCCCATTTATTTAGTTCACGTAAACATCAATCTAGATAAACACACTAAGAAAATCTAAAGGAACATATGACAAAGAACTAAATCAACTGAGAAATTGATTGAAAATAAAAGGTAACATTTAAAGTTGTTACTACCTGTTAGGCACTGTTCTAAATATTTTATAGAAATCAACTCAATTTTCATGATAACTCTAAAGTAAGTACTGTTGTCATCATTATTTTTATTATCATTATCCCTGTTATACTAATGAAAACACAAGGTACAAAGTAACTTTCCCCAGGTCATGAAGTTAGCAAGTGGCAGAATCAGGCTTCAAACTGAGGGAGTCTATGTGACCAGTCCACACCCTTAACCACAAAGCTATTTGAATTAAAGGCTGCACTGTTTTGTCCTAGTACCTAGGGTAGTGCCTTGCACGGAAAAGTAAATGCCATGGAATTGCACTGATTGCAACTGAATTGTACTGAAACTGTAATATTTTCCCATGAACTGAGATAGAAAGGGCCGTCTAGCTGGACAGCACCTGTGTGGTCCTTACACCAACCCAATGACAGCAGCAGATTCAGTGCCAATGAAGAGGTCATGGCCTTGAGCTCAGGAAGGTGCTGAGTGATTCCTAAAATCAGTGACAGCAAGATTTCCTCCCGCCCACTGAACTCCCACATGGCCCACTAGTGTCAGCTCCACAAGGGCAGGAATTCTTGATTATTTTGCCCACTGATGCAGCCCCAATGACTAGAAGAGTGGCTGGCACATAGCAGGTGCTCAATAAATATTTGTTAAAAGAAGAAAAGATAAATGTGATCCTGTAGAAGGGAATAGATTCTGTGGAGTTAAGGCACATGCATCTTTTATACTGCGAGTACTATGACAACCATTCATTGTCCCTTTTATCCCAGCCATGTGGCAGGATTGAGGGACAAATTCCAGAAGCACAGCAGCACAGGTTGCCTGGTTCCCCATCTGTCTAGGAAGGTATGTGGTGAGCAAACAAGGGGATGCTGGAACAGAGCGCTGCTTAGAGCCAGGCTTGGTAAACTTTCGTTCGCTGATGAATGAATGTATTAAGCTGACCAGCTCAATCTCATTGGTAAAGAAACATCCTTAGGGTTTTTCTAATAAAAACACAATATGCTTTCAATCCAACTTTTGTAAAACAAAACATGATTATACACTCCCAAATAAATATTTTAAGAAAGTTTGCAGATATGTCAAAGATTTCTAAGATTCGGAAGCCAGTGTGTTTCCAGTTGTAAGGGTGTCTGGGTTATTCTCAGGGTCATTTGCAATCCCTGCAAAATAACTCTGTCCTTACCTGAGAGCCGAAAACAATATAAATGCAAAGCTGCCATCCCTCTGCTTTGGCAACTGCACCATTACCCAGAACTCACAGTGCTCCTTGCATGGACTTGAAAAGAGAGTGAAAAAATACACAATATATTTCTCCTACTTTATAATAAGAAGAGGCAATACAAGTCGGAAAACAGTGAGCAACTTGGGATCTACAATGAATTTAAATGGAAGTTTGTGGGGTGCCTGCAGTTTGTCATCTAAGCAGCCTTGACATACAGAATTCCTGGAACTAGGCTACCTTAATTCAGTCTGACAGCTCTGTGGCAATAAAGAAGCATCCTAAAAATAAAGCATACATAATCCATCTTCCATGCTGGGCACAAAAAACAGTACAATGCTTAAATGCTACCAAAATGGTGTCCCCTGAGATTCATTCACACTACTGTTCAGATGAGGGAAGCTTTGGCAAAGCTGCTAAATAAAAGATCAAGAAGGGTGCTGGCTTTTCTTTTCTTATGCTCTTGATTTTTACATGGACATGGTCTGTTTTGTCTTATCCTATTTAAATGTTTAAAATATTTTCTTTAAAAAAGTTATCTAAATGTATCAGCACCACACAGTTATCTAGTGACTTTTATAATGATTTGAGACTCTCACAAGGATGGGTTGGCAGAAAACAAACTAACATGTTCAATCACCTTAACACACATAAGATTGTTTAGTAAACAAGAAAATCTGGTAAGCACTGGAGTTGTGACTTGCATAAAAAACCTTGTAATAGTGTTCAGAGTGGTGTATCAATACTTCCCTTCAGTAAAGATATTATGTAATTAAATTGAAAAAAGAAATTAAATAGAAATATTTACCAATAGTGGTAAATAGTGGTAAAATCAGAACCCATTGTGCTAAAACTGGCACATTTTTATCACTATCCCCTAAATGTAGCAAGTCGTATTTCAGAGGTGGGGTGGGTTAACAGAAGCAACATAAGGAGGCTTTAGTGTCAGACAGAAGTGGGTACAAACTCCAGTTCCAATGCTCATTAGCTAGATGACTTAGTGCAAATTTTGTGACCTCACTGAGCTTCAGGATTCCCCTATTTAAAACAACAGTAACATCTGCCGTGTAGAATTAAGTAGTAGTATAGACGAAAGACACTAAATACAGTACAGGCACTGTGCGATGCATCACACTAGACTCTTTATAGATTCGCAACTGAAAAAGATTTCATTAGAAAAAAGGATTTTTGAAATAGCCCTTTGATGTCATATTTCAATTCATTTTTGCAAAGACATAGGAGGAGAATCTGCCCCAGTGATCACAGCTGGATTTGGTATTCCGGAACACTGGGAGCACTCCCCACCTAACTACAGCCTGCCCTGCCCCAAGTACACCCTTCTCATTTTCTAGCATATCTCTGGAGTAACATCTGTTAGGGAATGGTCTGTTGTACAGTACAATACCAGTAAGTCCACTAATTTCACACATATCATTTTGTATTCAAGGAGAATCATTTAGAACTCAGCAAGTTATACAACCAGGAACTTGTCCCAGACTAAGCTGAGCTAGCAGCTCCGTGCTGATTGGATCACCCACACCAGTTTTACCAATTTTAAAAACCCTGAAGATGAGCTTTATAAATGGGACTCTTTATCTTTGGACTGAATCAACAGAGAACTTCATCTGAGAGGCTGGGGGCAGGCAAATCACTCAGATCACAGTACATGATTCTCTTTTACATCTCCCTTTGCATTTCATATATTCATTTTACATTCAGGGAATTTGTATGACCTTGAGCGAGGTACTTAATTAATTACTCAGGGCCTCAATATCCAGATCTGTTAAATGTCTGTCATAGAGTCCCCAGGCTCTATAACACCTGGGGGCACCTGGTAGAAAGAATTTTTATGAGGATTTAATGAAATAATTGAAGCATAGTACTTAGAATGGTGCCTGGTATATAGGAACATTCGATAACTCTTAGCTACAGTTAAGATTGTTTTGTCTCCTCGAGAAAAAGAGGCTCCCATAGCCTGTATCTGTCCATCCGTATGTAAGTCATTTGTTTCACTATATTTTTTTTTTCAAGACAGCGTCTCACTCTGTTGCCCAGGCTAGAGTGCCGTGGCGTTAGCCTAGCTCACAGCAACCTCA
>CAUYRB010115106.1:0-16461 GCA_963574695.1 Propithecus perrieri | reverse complement strand
TTCCTATTTGCATTGAATCTCCCTGGGGTCCATTGAGCTTCTTGTACCTGTATATCTAGATTTTTAGCAAGGCCTGGAAAATTCTCCTCTATTAATTCTTCAAATAGCTTATCCAGCCCTTGAGTGTTTTCTTCTTCACCTTGCAGAACCCCTATCACCCTCAGGTTTGGTTTTTTCACATAATCCCACATTTCTTGTAGGCTTATTTCTTTTCTCTGAATTTTCTGTTCGATTTCTGTGACTGACTTATTTAATTGGAAGGAGTTGTCTTCAATCTCTGAGATTCTTTCTTCTGTTTCATCTACCCTGTTCTTGAGGCTTTCCACGGTGTTTTGTAGTTCCCTGTATAAGTCCTTTATTTCTAGGAGATCGGTTTGATTTTTGTTTAATTTTTGAATTTCTTTATTAATTTTTTCTTCCATGTCCTGGTTTTTTTTTTTTTTTTTTTGTGGCTTCTTTGTGTTGGTTATCCATTTTTTCTTGCATATCATTCAGTTTTCTTACAATCCATGTTTGAAATTGTTCTGTCATTTTAGTGTTCTGAGTTTGGTTAATGTCCATTGCTGGGGAGCTGTTGTTCCTCTTTGGGGGTGTGTTTTCTGTTTGAGTCTTCATACTTCCAGAGTTCTTTCGCTGGTTCCTCCCCATCTGGATCAGTTGTTCCTTCTTGCCTGTTATATACAATTTTTTTCTATCTGTATTCTATCAGCCTCCACAATTTATGGATTGTAACTCAAAAATATCTAGTGTTATGCTGGAGTTGGCTGGAACTAGCTCAAGAGAGCTTACTGGGCACATTTCTTCTGAATTCTGCATTCAGTGATAAAACATTAGCAGCTTGAAACTGGCCATGGTAGGGACATTCACGTACCACAGAAGTTGGCAAGTGGTACAAATCAGGCACTCTTTGTTTTGAGCTAGTTGTTAAACACTTAACAGCACACTCCTAGAAATATCTGCACTCTGGTTCTCCGTTTCATTTTTCTATCTCAGTGTTCAAGCCTCCTCATTGCTTAGCTGGAATATTACAGCTTGGTGCTCATCACTTAAGTATGTTCCCTACATAACTGTCGTAAGTTGCTTCATAAAAATATAACAAATTATTGACTAGATAAATAAAACATGTCTTCATATTTTTTTCTGATTTAACTTCCTCAGTCTTCCTATTGTCTATGGGTAATATCTAAGTTTCCTAGTAGGTCTTAAAAGGTCCTTTATAACCTGGAACTCCTTAATTTTTAGAGTTGTAATTTTCTTTAGTTATTTAAAACTTCTTAACATTCCTGAAATGGCCTCGCCTCTTGAGTCAACATGTCCTTTCACCCATTTCTCTACTAGCAGGATTCTCATCTTTAAAAACATTTCCTGACTGCCTTAGTTAAATTTTCTTTCCTCTCTTCCTTCACAAATTCAGATATAATTTTTAACTCGCATATAAAACTGATTACACTAAATTGTATTAATCATAATATATTAATATGGCTGCCTTCCACATTGGATCTGGGTTTATCGACACCTTCATAGGTATCTGCTTTTGAAATGGTGATTCCAAAAACAAATCGATGATAGTAAGCTAGAGAACCAGAGAAGGAATATTGAGGACAACCTGTCAGGACTCTCTACAGTTTTGCCCAGTACCAAGTCTTTATTCTATAAGATGAAACACAGAAAATTCACACCATCAAACATTCCTTCATAAAATAAACAATCCCATTTAAAAACATAGGCATTTTAAACTGAGCTTATGAGAGATTGAGAAGTGAGAGTTATTAATGCAGAACCAAATTACTTTAGAGCAGGCAAAACAGTGGATGCATATAATGGATTCTTCTACTCACATGTCATTTGAAAAGCTCATATTTTCAAGAATAGAAGGGAAAGTGGGCTGAAGGGAAGATCAGGAAAGGATTTCTCTTTTTAATCCAGAATTAATTTCATTATATGGTAAGGGTGCATATTATAGCACTTGATGGATATTTATTCATAACCCCACTTAATGTGATATGACACACATGTTTTTAAAAGCGATTTATTTTAGCTGCTTCCAAAAGCTGCCTGAAATCCTATTAAGGAAGAGATCTCTGAAGAAATACATCTTACTTGCTGTAAAATGTTTACAAATACAGGTATCTCGGAGTAATCCTGCCTTCACAACAAATGCTATCTCTAATGCAATGTTATGGTGAATGGTCATAAGCTTTTCTACCTCCAATTCTACAGAAAATATATTAAGAGAAATGCTGTATATTTGTGCCTATGATACCTTTGACTAGATAGAAAACTGTGTATGAAGAGAAGAAAGATCATTATCTAAAGTCATGATCATTCATCCAGCAAATGCTTACCTGACACACCTGTTAAACCCAATACTATTTCAGGCCCTTAAGATAAAATGGCAACTGTAAATGGAATCCCTATTTTCTTTTGGAAAAAGATATTAAATGATAACAGTAAAGATGCAGTATGAAAGACAACAATGATTCTCTGGAGGCAAGAATAGATCTAGGTGTCATAAGGCTTGAAACTATTATAATTTGGCCTCCCTTCTAAGAAAAAGAATACAAAGTACCAGTAAAACATCAGGCAGTAGATAAGTGCATGTGCTGCCTATGAACATCTCCTGTGATCAGGACCTGGGTCAAAATACGACAGTGAATGAGATGTGTGTGTGGGTGGGGGGCAGTGATTGCCCCTGTGTTCTTGGTAGGTCTGGAGTTGGGGAAGAGGATTTGTGGGGAGTGAGTCAGAGAAAAGGGCAGGAATAGATGGCAAATGGGAAGAGGGAGAAAGAATTGAAGATAGAGATGAAAAAGAGAGGTACAGAAAGAAGAAATTCACCAAGAGACAAATAGTTATGGTGAGAAAGAAACAGAGGAAAGAAGAAATGAATGTTAAAAATCCTCCATTTTGAGTTCATACATTGATGCTTCAATATCGTTTTCACTGCCCTAATCCTGAATCCACACTGAAAACTACCTGAAATTCCTAAATAACAAACGCACCTGTTGTAGCCAGGCCTTGAACCCACAGCTGCTGATGACCTGGCTGATACTCCCTACCTGGAAAAGGGGGTGCTCTAAGGGCTGCAGGGGGTGTCAGCTGGTGATCCAAGAAGGAGATCCTGAGACACAGGACTGCAAAGGGTTTATCACAGAAATGTCTACAGAAGGTTAAAAGGGGAAGGATGCAGAATTGGGTAGCAAAACTGCACAGAGCATGATACAGACTTGAAACCTTTTCTAACTTTAAAAAACCACCAGTTGGGAAGGAAAAATGGTGGAGTAAAGGTGACCTCCTGGCTCCCTGCTCCCAGAGAAAGAGGTGAAGAATTCTGTCTGCTACGCACGAGTGGATCACTCCCCCACAAGAACAACATTGTGAAATTGGAGAAAAACAGCGTGGGACACACAACACAGGAAAAAAAATAGGTGAATAGGAGATAGGATTGTGAAGTCTGGAGAGTGTGAGATAAACAATAGAGAATAGAGCGTGGGATGGCTGCGCCCGCCCTGCCAGCAAGTGCAGTGGGATCTGACCCACAGGAGAACTTCCTGCTTCCACACTGACCTCCACACCCACTCAGATAGGGACCTGCCTGAAGTCAGTGCAAAATCCCGGCAGGAGACGTTGGGCTCTGTGGAGAGGAGACAATAGCTGGAAGCATCTTGAATTCCCTGAAGATCCCTAGTGCAGCGACTTTCACGTCTAAAGTGGTAGGCTCCACCCCTGGAGATAAGGAAAGGCAAGAAAAGCCACTTTCCGTGTGCGACTGGCACGAATCTGTGGGGCCTTGGCACAGATCAATAGCTGACAGGCCAGTGACTCTGCCTGTCAGACCGGCTTAGATCATCCAGTAGGATCATAACTCTGAGGCCTGATGTCCATGTCTGGGAGGCTGCCAACAGTGGGGTTTGATGTCACGGAAGGAAAATCTTGGCCAGAGGCCACAGCAGGTGCACCAAGAAACCCCACCCATCAGGAGCAGCCTCCCAAGTGTGGTGGAAGAACCCTGAATAACATATTAGCAGCTCCCCCTAGCGGCAGATCAAGCAACCATAGAAGCACACATATCCAGGCTGGTAGGCAGCAGCTGTGATCTGTCTTGCTCCTACCACCACTTTAAGGGGGAATAGGGGCCAAGTAACCTTTGGGAGTGACAAGATCCTTCCTAAAGATTGGAGCACTAGCATTCCTCACCTGGGGACCAGAAACCAACAGAGAGGTATCAGATTACCTTGATAACTGGCTCCACCACACAATCTACAACCAATGACAGAGAGGGTAATCCCAAGCTCAACACAGTGCCTTTCATCTCAAGCTATTAGAGGGCAGTGGAGTTACACACACAGGTGTGATTCACCACATGGGAGCTTAAGCTGGGGGACAAAACTCACTAATTTCCACTGGCAAGAGGTGAAGACAACAAGTCAGAGGTAACCCAACTTGCCAAAATACTTCTAAGGCAATGTAAGACCAGCATGCCTCCTCCCACCACTGTTAAGGAATGTCCCTTGGAGGCTTGAAGTTAAGGGCACAAACCAGTCCTAGTACTCCCAGTTCTCAATCAATTACCTTGATGAGAAAGAACCTGAGAAAGAACACAGGGAACATGAAAGAACAGAGAGAAAGTCGCCCCCAAAAGAAATCATGAGACCCTCAAAAACGGATACTAATCTAAATGAAATGATTAAATTGATGGATGAAGAGTTCTGAATATGGATTGTAAGGAAATTCAATGGGATTGAAGAGAAAATAGAAACTCAACATAAAGAAACCATGAGAACCATACAGGAAATCAATGAAAAATTCTATAAAGAAATTGAAATATTATAAAAAAAAAAACAAACAGAAATCTTGGAAATGAAGGAGGCATTTAAGAAACTTCAAAACACAATGGAAAGCCTTAAAAATAGAATAGAATGGATCATGCAGAGGAGAGAATGTCAGAGCTTGAAGATAATGCCTATGTGCTAAACAAATCAGATGAAGAAAAAGAACATAGAAGCAAGAGACAAGAGCAGAACATACAAGAAATCTGGGATTATGTAAAGAAACCAAATATAAGAATTATAGGCATCCCGGAGAGTGAAGAAGAAAATACACAAGGGCTGGAAAATCTATTTCTTGGAATACTGGAGGAAAATATGCCTGGCCTGGCCAGAAACCTGGATATCCAGATATAAGAAGGACACAGAACTCCTGGGAGATTCAACATGAAGAGGCAAACACCATGTCACATAATTATCAGACTGGCCAAAGTAAACACGAAAGAGGAAATCCTTCACACAGTAAGACAAAAGCAACAGATACCCTACAAAGGAAAGCCTATCAGACTAACTGCAGACTTCTCAAATGAAACCCTACAAGCCAGAAGGGACTGAGGACCCATCCTCAATCTTCTTAAACAGAACAATGGCCAGCCTAGAATTCTTTAACTGGCAAAACTGAGCTTTATCTACAAGGGAGAAATAAAGACTGTGCCAGACAAGCAATCACTGATGGAATTTGCGAAGACCAGATCTGCTCTTCAGGAAGTACTCAGACCTGCATTACACACTGAACAGCACAATAAACACCCACCAAATTAAAAACGCTCAAGAGTTAAAGCCCAGAACCTAGATTCCACAATGGCTTGAGAGGTAAAACAAAACAATAAGAACTTACCCAACAATATGAATAGAAATCTCCCCCAAATATCAATCCTCTCAATAAATGTGAATGGCTTGAATTATCCTTTGAAGAGACATAGACTGGCTGAGTGGATAAAACATTATCAGCCAAGTATCTGCTGTCTCCAGGAAATGCATCTGATGCAAAAAGATGCTTTCAGACTCGAGGTCAAGGGTTAAAAAACAAATTTTCAGGCAAATGGAAACCAAAAGAGAGCGGGGGTAGTGATTCTGATTTCAGACAGCATAAATTTTAAAATAGCAAAAGTAAAGAAAGACAAAGATTGTCACTATATAATAGTGAAAGGAAAAATCCAACAAGGAGACTTAACAATTCTTAATATCTCTGCACCCAACACAGGAGCACCCAGATATATAAAGCAAACCCTGTATGAATTAAATGCCATGATAAACAGTAATGCCATAGTAGCAGGGAATTTCAATGCCCCACTGTCTGAAATGGACAGATCCTCCAAACAGAAAATAAGCAAAAAAATAATGGACCTAAACAGAGCTCTAGAACAAATGGGTCTAACAGACATCTACAGAACATTCCACACAAATAACGCAAAATATGCATTCTTCTCATCAGCTCATGGACCTTTCTCCAAAATCGACCACAACTTAGGCCACAAATCAGACCTCAACAAATTTAAAAAAATAGAAATTGTACCATGTATCTTCTCAGACCATTGTTTTACAAAACTAGAGATCAATTCCAACAGAAATGCTCACTACTTCACAAAGTCATGGAAATTAAACAATCTATTAGTAAATGACTTCTGGGTGAAGGAAGAGATTCAGATGGAGATCAAAAAATTATTTGAATTAAATGATAATGGGGACTCAAGCTATCAAAACCTGTGGGATAGAGCAATAACATTCCTGAGAGGAAAACTAATAGCATTAAATGCTTACATCTAAAAGACAGAAAGCTCAAAAATCAACAAACTAATAAACCATCTCAAAGAACTGGAAAAGGAAGGACAAATTAATTCTAAGCCTAGTAGAAGAAAGGAAATAACTAAGATTAGAGCAGAACTAAATGAAATTGAGAATAAAGAACTATACAGAAAATCAATAAAACCAAAAGCTGGTTTCTTAAAAAAGTAAACAAAATTGATAGCCCTCTTGGTAGATTGACAAGAACTAGAAAGGAAGGGACTTTAATGAACTCAATCAGAAATGAAAAAGGAGAGTTCACCACAGACATCATGAAAATGCAAAACATTATCTTTGAACACTATAAAAATCTATATGGTCCAAAGCTACAAACTGTGGAGGAAATGGACAAATTCTTGGAAACACACAACCTCCCTAAGCTCAATCAGGAGGAAATACAACTCCTGAACAGACCAATATAAAGTGCAGAAATTGGAGAAGCAATAAAAAATCTTCCAAAAAAAAAAAAAAAAGAGTCCTGGATCAGATGGGTTCACACCTAAATTTTACTAAACATACAAAGAAGAACTCATACCTATACTGCAGAAATTATTCCAAAACATTGAGAATGTTGGTATCCTCCCTAACTCATTCTACGAAGCCAATATCACCTTGATACCAAAGCCAGGAAAGGATATAGCAAAAAAAGAAACTACAGACCACTATCCCTCATGAACATAGATACTAAAATTCTCAACAAAATTTTAGCAAACTGAATCCAACAGCACACCAAAAAAATAATTGACCACTACCACATGAGCTTTATCCCAGGGTTGCAAGGCTGTTTCAACATATGCAAATCTACAAATGTAATTAACCACATAAATAAAAGCAAGAACAAAGACCATATGATTCTCTCAATGGACGCAGAAAAAGCATTTGATAAAATCCAGCACACTTTTAAGAGATAAACCCTCAAAAAAAATAGGCATAGATGGGACATTTCTTAAAATTATTAAGGCCATATATGACAAACCCACAGCCAATATCATATCAAATGGGGAAAAATTGAAAGCATTCCCACTTAGAACTGGAACCAGACCAGGTTGCCCACTATTCCCACTTCTATTCAACATAGCACTGGAAGTCCTTGCCAGAGCAGTGAGACAAGAGAATGCAATTAAGGGTGTCCGAATGGGGGAAGAAGAGGTCAAACTCTCACTCTTTGCTGATGATGTGCTATTATACCTAGAAAATCTCAAGGATTCATCCAAGAGACTCCTGGAATTGATAAGCGAATTCAGTAAAGTCTCAGGATACAAAATTAATGCCCACAAATCAGTGGCATTCATATATGCCAATAACAGTCAGGCCAACAATCAAATCAAAGATGCAACACCTTTCACGATAGTATCAAAGAAATTTAAATATTTAGGAATATATTTAACAAACGAGGTGAGAGATATTTATAGGGAGAACTATAAGACACTGAGAAAAGAAATAGTAGATGATGTGAACAGATGGAAATCCCTACCATGCTCAAGGTTTGGTAGAATCAATATTTAGGATTGATTAGAATAAGTGTTGATTGTTAGATTCAACATTGTGAAAATGTCCACTCTACCTAAAGTGATCTACAGAATTAATGCAATCCCTATCAAAATTCCACCATCACCCTTTACAGATTTAGAAAAAATAATTCTATGCTTCACCTGGAACCAGAGAAGACCTCGTATAGCCAAAGCAATCTTAAGCAAAAAGAAAAAAATTGGGAGACATCAGTCTGCCAAACTTCAATCTTTACTATAATGGTATAGTAACAAAAACAGCATGGTATTGGTGCAAGAACAGAGATATAGACCTTTGGAGTAGGATGGAGATCCCAGATATAAAACCGTCCTCATATTTTCATCTAAGGACAAAAGTATACATTGCGGAAAAGAATCTCTATTCAGTAAGTGGTGCTGGGAAAACTGGACATCCACATGCATAGATTGAAACTGGATCCCCATCTCTCACCTCTCACAAAAATTAACTCACGTTGGATAACAGACTTAAACCTAATGTGTGAAACATTAAGAATTTTGGAAGAAAATGTGGGGAAGACTCTTTTAGACATCAGCCTAGGCAAACGATTTATGAAGAAGACCCCCAAAGCAATCTCAGCAGCAACAAAAGTAAACAAATGGGACCTGATTAAACTAAAAAGCTTCTGCACAGCCAAGGAAACTGTCCTTGGAATGAATAGACAACCTACAAAATTGGAGAAAATGTTTGCTTTCTATACATCCGATAAAGGGCTGATGACAAGAATCTATATAAAACTTAAGAAAATTAACGATAAAAAGTCAAACAGCCCCATCAATAAATGGGCAAAGGACATGAATAGAAACTTTTCAAAAGAAGACAGAATAATGGCCAGGAAACATATAAAAAAGTGCTCAACATCTCTAATCATTAGGGAAATGCAAATCAAAACTACAATGAGGTACCACCTAACTCCAGTTAGAATGGCCTCTATCAAAAAGTCCCAAAATAACAAATGCTAGAGTGGATGTGGAGAGATTGGAACACTCTCGCACTGCTGGTGGGACTGCAAATTAGTACAACCCTGTGGAAAGTAATTTGGAGATACCTCAAAGGGCTAAAAATAGAAATACCATTACTAGGCATCTATCCAAAAGAAAAAAAGACATTCCATAATAATGACATTTGCACTCAAATGTTTATAGCAACACAATTTACAATTGCAAAGATGTGGAATCAATGCAAATGCCCATCAAGACATGAGGGGATTAATAAAATGTGGTATATGTATACCATGGAATACTACTCAACTACAAAAAACAATGGTGATCTAGCACCTCTTATATTATCCTAGATAGAGATTGAGCCCATCCTTCGAACTAAGGTATCACAAGGATGGAAAAACATGCACCACGTGTGCTTGCCATCAAACTAGTACTAACTGATCAACACTAAGGTGCTCACATGGTAGTAATACTCACTGGGTGCTGGTCAGGTGGGGGGTGGGAAGGGATTAGAGCTGGTGGGATGGGTAAACTCACAGCTAATGGAGATGGGATGCACTGTATGGTGGAATGTGTCCACTTGTGGCCCTGGCTTGAGCGAGGCAAATGCATTTCATGTAACCAAAATGTTTGTACCTCCATGATATCCTGAATTTAAAAAAAATAAAAAAATAAAAAAGATTTGAAAAGAAATGCGTCATTTAGTAGGAGAAATAATATAGTATATAGTCTTGGTTTCTGGGATCTAAAGAAGAATGACTCCCATTTTTGATCAGTGCATAGCAACATTCTAGTTCCATACTGAGCCACTTATTGTCCTCAAAGCCAGAGAACATTATGAAAAAATTTAAAACAAACAAAAAAATCAAACCCATTTAAAAATATATTTAAACAAAAAAGCTAACAAATTTATGTCCACTAGATGTATATGGCCTATTTCTAAATATAGTAGAATAAGCAGAGAAAACTAAAAAGGTAAATTACATTTGTTGGGAATAGACAGGACAAACATAGGGCAGATATTTGAAATTATATCAAATATACATACTCAGAAAAAGATGGCCTAGGAATGAATGAGAATTGGTATGAACAGTGGTGACAACAAATAGGGGTGCAGGTGTGGGTATAAGCAAAATAGAGAAATAATTGAGATAGAGATGGAGATGAAGGGGGTACCTAGGAAGCACAGAAATATATATTTATGGAAGTACTATTATATTTATTAAAAAGAAAGTCCATCCAATCAAAGTAGGGATAGTATCCCTTGCTGTCCATAGGTCAGTGGTGAAGAACCCAGGAAAATTCAAGGCCTTGGGTAAAAGTAATCTTTGGCTGGATTAGGGGCTGAGAATCAGGGGTGGCCTGGCCACAAAGAAGCACTATTTGTAAAGGAAATATCCCTTATTTTAGCTACACAGGAAGGAGCCAGTTAGATCACCAAGAAATGTCAAAACCTGCACTGACTGGTCCTTCGGTCACTTCTCAGGATTTGTCATTATTGCTGTATAGGAAAACCCATCAAAGATATAAGTGACAAAAAAACAAACAACCAAACAAAAAAACTCATACGAATTATTTCCAATCAAAGATACTGTTAATAAAAAAAGAACAAAGAGGAGAAGGGGAGATAATTAAGTAAGACAAAAAGCAGCAAAATATCTCTGAAGATGAAAAATTCATGTAGAAAATTGTGACACAGGAAATTTGTGACCCAAATATACAAGACTTTTTAACTATTTTAAGATTGTAATTATAAATATAAAGAAAGGCCAAAGAACAGTAGGGGGTTCCATAAGCACAGAGAAAAGATATGGCCAGGCAACATAGATAACATGAGACTATGGACAAACAACAAAGTTGAACCTGGTAGAACTGGTTAAATTTTGAGACAAATAGAAGAACATACCAAATAATTATAAAGTAAAGGCTATGCTACAAAGAACAAAATGAAAAATAGATGCTAAAAATATGCAAAGAAGTACCTGAAGGTTAAAATAAAAATTATGATCAAATTTAATAAAAAATAGATATAAAAATAATTTTTTAAAAAAGCAATCTATAGATAAGACTGGCAAAGAAGTTGCAACATACTCATATTTGAAATCCTGTAAAAGATAAGCAAAACACTAGAATGGAATGAATACTCAAAAATATGATTTAAAAATATTTCCTAAAATAACAAAGAATACCATTGTACATATTTAAAAAATAGAACACATTATATTCTAGGAAAAATTGACCCAGAACAGAAACATATTTTAGTAATCTGATTGGGTTTTAAAGAAAAATAAAAATAAAATCCTTTGGCCATCTAAGATTGATTTATTTGTCCAGATAAGATTAATTTTCTTTAAGGAAAATAATCATATATTCTGGTTTTTCTAGGGCAGTTGCTGGCTCAAATCTTGTGCATTGTCAAATTTTTAGTTATTTTTCCTTTCAAAAGAGCTACCTTTTGAAAATAAATTGCAAAATTAAGTTGGTATCATGCTTCTCACAACTTTTAATGTATGTAGATAGTAAATACCTAGTACTAAGAAGTTTATCGAAAGAGGGCCAAGTGTTCTGTATTCAGTAAAGCTCTCCTTCTAGTACAAAGCCTACGCATGTCTCATTTTGAAGTTCCAAGAACTCAGGGAATATATTTCCTGTAATGACTCTCTCATCAGTTTCTTAGATCAAGATCAGCAAAATATGGTCTGCAGGTCAGTTCAGGTCCCTTGTCTAATTTTGTGAATAGCTTTATTGGAGCATCCATTTATTATACATATTGTCTTATGGCTTCTTTCGCGCTACAACGTGAGAGTTAAATACTTGTGTCAGACATCACATGGCACCCAAAGCCTAAAATATTTACTATCTAGCCTTTACTGAGAAACATTTGCTGGCCTCTTTCTATAATAATTGTTCCACCCTAGAACTTGGGAATCCTTAAAGTGAATTGATAACAATGCTCGAAAATATTATATTTATCAAATAATTTTATTATTCTTATTTTGAAAAACCAGAGTGTTAACTACCAAACCATAATACTTTCTACTTTATTAACTAGTATGATTTTGCAGAATATATTAATATTTTCTATTCTTAATTTGGTACACTTAAACTCATTTAACTGTATTAAATATATTGAAATATGCATTTTACTACAATTTGATACAATGGAACAGATTCCTTGAGGTGTAACATATTAAGCCTCTTTCCAAAGTTTCTAAATTAGCAGAGCAGCTGCTGCCAAATGATGAAAAACAATTCTCGTTTGCACTCCCAGCAATTGCGAGACAAAGAACAAAGCTTCTGCAGCACTCTCATCACCTGCTGGCTCAGGAGTAGAGAAAAGGTTTTAATAAAGATCTCCCACCTAGGCTATTTTATGCCAGCATCAGCCTGCTAAATCAGCTTACAAAATACATGCTTTATCTAGGCCTTAAATTATATGTCTCAGCATTAGTATATGAATACTAACTTCGCTTTCCAAAACAAATATTCCGAGTGTATCACAATGCCACATTTTCTTATTAATTCTTTTATGTTTATGATATAGCTAACAAAAATTAAAGTAGCATCTCCTGTTCAAAATCTAGTAGCCATATTAAAGTATTCTTTTACATCTAAGTGTAATACATAAAGCACAAAGTGCTTTGGAATAAAAAATTTTAAGAATGAGATGTGAAAGAAAGATAACCAAAGTTTCTAATTTGAGATAAATTTAGAACTTCGACAGAAAGTGGGAATTTCTAAATAAAATCTAGGGAAGTTTATTTTCCCTAATTTCTATCAATAAAAGCCTTAGTTGACCTGTATAGTAGCCTTTGTTAAAAAAAAAAATAAAGGTTTCATATATAAAATAATTAAAAATATATTTTCACATGTGTTCATGTCTCTCTTACAGATTATATTATTCTACTTAGAAATTTAATTACACCTAACTAATATCTTTGTTTTTAAGTCAATTAAATTTTCTTATATATGAAACTATATTAAATATTTAAGTACCTATATTGTTTATATAAAAATAAAGATTTCCAAAATATTTGACTTGTTTAAATCTAATACATTAAATTAAAAATGAGGAAAATATTGTTTTCTTATATTTTTCAATATTGTTTTCACACATAAACTACAAATTAAAAAAATAAATTGAAACTAAAAAACTAATCAGTGAGATATTGTAACATGCCAGATTATTTTTTAAAATCATATTTCAAAATAACCACATAGTATGAATATCTTTCTTAGAATATCTCCATGGTTAAACTTTCCTTGTTTAAAACATTTTGTTTTGTAATAGCTATATTTCATAGAATATAATTCTCTTTTAAGATAACATTTTAAACCAGATCAGAAAAATGTATAATTATATCTCCAAAAGTCAACATGATATACATAACAAAATAAATGTTACATTCAAAACGTAACTGTTAAAAATTTGAATAGTGTCTTAAAAAATATCTTTTGAGTATCAATAGAGATATTCCTCTCAGCTATTGCTGCTAAGAAGATCACATAACTGTATAGAACAACTTCTTGTTAACCACAATATTAGTACTTTGATGATCAAGAAGCAATATTTTCAATGATCAAGAAGCAAAATTTTTAGCATTTTTGTCCTAGTATGATAGTTTATTATTAATATATAGGTATGCCTGTGGTTTAATCAAGTTTTAAGAAGTGTTCACATGGCAATGGGTTTATATGTAATACATTATAATAGATTTCTATTAGAAATAATGGGGAATAAATTCTTAGTTATCCTTTTTACATAGGACATGCGATTTCAGGAACAGATTATTTGAGTGTAAATGGAAAAACTTGTGTTCATTCTTTTCATCATTTTTATAATCAGTTACAAACATTCTTAGGGTAAAGGCATTTTTTTGTTTTCTGTAAGGGAAATATACCTTCCAAGTGAATTGGGTTTTCCATGCCAAACAAATTTGAGTTTATTTTTACAGTTGATTAATGTTACTTATCAAAAAAAAAAATGGTCAAAGAGTGAATTCACAATCTAAGTCTCTTGAGTTCAAGTTAAGACCTTCCATAATTCTTGCGTAACTTTCAACTTCATGTTCTGTGTGAAGATGAAAATTCCACTTTTGTGTATTAACAGAAAATAGATAGTACTGAAAAATTATGATTTTAAAAACTATAGATAGTTAGAAATTTAGCTGATTGAAATACCATGAGTAAGAATGGAATGTCTTATTCTGACATAGAATAACTGAGCCACTTTAACAAAGAAAAACACCCTCAATTTCCAGACTGGGTTTAGAATCGGATAACGGGTTTCTGGACACAGTGTTTTACAGCCAACTTACTTTGTAATTTCATAATAAATCTAATTCTCAACCAAAGCATGGTGGTGATCCCTTTTCACATAGCCCAGTCTTGCTTTGCGATTATCAAAACACTGCTTTGTTTCAATTTTACCTGAACTCCACCTTTGTCCTAAATCCTATAGGGATAAATTTCAATTTGTGAATATAAATGTAATGTGATGAAAAATGATCACAATCATGTTCTATGAATAGCAACCTTAATGCTATCCTTTAAAATAGCAAAGTAATAGTATTTTCAGAAACAAAGAAAAGGAGATATTTAAATACAAATTACTATTAAATAATTAAACTTACCTATGTAGAAAAACTGGTACACAGATATGCAGCATTCTCATTAATGTATTCATTTATTTACTCTGAATAATGTACAGAGAAGCTTAAACCCTTAACATAAATATTTTCAGAAAAACTATTTTCAGTCATTGCATAGTGTAAATTATTAATGAAAATTACTGTCATAATAAATTACAATTTATGTTCATTTTAATTTGTGCCAACATCAATTGGAGTTTTAAAATATTTTGTTGGAAAAAATATTATTACTGTCTAATAATAATGATTAGAAAATCATAAACAAGAGTTTATGATTTATTTTTTTATTTATGATTTATTTATTCCAATGGAGGAATAAAACTTTGAAAGTTACTAAAATATAATAACGAGATACAATTATTTTTTAATATACATTTTATGTAACATTGTCAGATACTTGAGTGGCTGTGGTTTCATTCCGTCACAGAAAAATGCGATGCCCCAAAGCATTGTCTATGTCATAGCCACAAGAGTTGACTTTGGTGTTGGATCTCTCACAGATTGACACAAGTACGAGTGTCCAGGCTGCCAATTCTTTTGCTTGTCGGAATGGGAACATATCTGATGATGAACGGTGAACTCCCCATTTATCAAATGTCGCTCCATCCATATGTATAAAACTACGAGCGTGTAGTTTAACGCACTCTCTACAGTGCACTGCAAACTGTCGACATATTGTATAACATGCTAGGGGCGCAGGATTCACTGCCATAACTGCTGAGGTAAGAATTTTGTATAAAGAATTATGCTTGATTCCCTGTTTTACAGTTTCTGTCAACCTTAGGGAAAGAGGTTAATTGTACTTAAGCCTCTTAAGTGATTTGGTATTAGTCTTACAGCAAGGTGATCCTCCTAAGAGAGAAAGGAACGCAAAGTGTATGAAATAGAAGCATCTGCCTTTGTCTCTTTTGGATTTAAATTTATGCCCAAGGCATTTTTATTAAAACTAGAAAAACAATAGTAGGTATCATTGTAAAAATGTCATGCTGTGCTAAATTCCTATGCATTTTTTTCAGATTATTTTATGGAATCTGACTCCATTTTTTCAATTTTAACTTAATTTTGTTTTAAAATAAGTCTGTACATTACATAGTACTTATTCAAACACTTAGCTTAATAAGGGTCACCATTTCCTATTTCAGCGGAATCTCAATACCACAGAGCCCTTCAAAAAAAATTGTGTCCAGCAACTTACTTTACTAGAAAAAGCCAACTCTAAAATATCGCTGAACAATCAATTAGATCTAAAACAAAGTTTGATATGGCATTACTGGCTTCAGACTCTTTAGTCAGATACTTTGGGTGAACATGAATTTTCAATGTTTTTCTAGTAGGCATTACTTTGAAAAGCAAGGATAATTGTTATATCTAAACACATTTTAAAATGATAGTAAAAATTATGGTAAGAAAATAATATGACAGTAATTTCTATTCTTTGGTAATTTTTGAATTGGACAAGTCTACCTACTCAGTTTATAATTATGATAAAAATAATATCCTCATGTAAAATGCTTAGAATAATGTGTTTTGTGGGAACTCTGAAAAACTAAAAATGACTAAAATTAAAAAAAAAATAGGCTGGGCGCAGTGGCTCACGCCTGTAATCCTAGCTCTCTGGGAGGCCGAGGCGGGTGGATTGTTTGAGCTCAGGAGTTCGAAACCAGCCTGAGCAAGAGCGAGACCCCATCTCTACTAAAATTAGAAGGAAATTAATTGGACAACTAAAAA
>CAUYRB010115105.1:0-12018 GCA_963574695.1 Propithecus perrieri | reverse complement strand
AACTCCTGGGCTCAAGCGATCCTCCTGCCTCAGCCTCCCGGGTAGCTGGGACTACAGGCATGAGCCACCATGCCCGGCTAATTTTTTCTATATATTTTTAATTGTCCAGCTAATTTTTTTCTATTTTTAGTAGTAGAGATGGGGTCTCACTCTTGCTCAGACTGGTCTCGAGCTCCTGACCTTGAGTGATCTTCCCGACTCGGCCTCCCAGAGTGCTAGGATTACAGGCATGAGCCACCGCGCCCGGCCAATGTGTAAGACTTCTAAACTGAAAATTATAGAACATTGCTGAGAAAATTAAGAGATAAATAAATGTAGAGCTATACTAAGTTTTTATGGATTAGAAGATTCAATAGGTTGTAGTCAGTTGGGTTTTGATAAAGTTGCCCAAACAGTTCACTGGGGGAAAGAAAATTTTTCAACAAATGATGCAGGGAAAACTAGATGTCCCTAGGCGGAAAAAAAAAAATGAGTATTAAACATTTACCTCACAAAATACCCTAAAATTAACTCAAAATGTTGAGAACTATAAAACTCCCAGGAGAAAATCTTTGTAGCAAGGGTTTCTTAGAGTACTAAAAACACACACCATATCAATAAAGAAAAATATTGATGAATTAAACTTCATCAAACCTCAAAACTAGCTCTTCAAAAAACATTGTTAAGAAAACAAAGAAACAAGCTACCAAATTGAAGAAAATATTGAATACATATATCCAACCAAGAAAGTCACTACAGTTAGTATTTTCTGAGGTGTTTTCTATGGAAGAGTAGTTCAGTCAGTCAGCAAATCTTTACTGAGCATTTACCCTGGCCAGGCAGTATTCTGGATGCTAAGGTTAGAGTGGTGAACAAAACAATCTTTTCCTTAGAATTTATACAGTCAATGAAACAAGAGACTAAGAAATACATAAGAAGTGGTGGTAACTTCTCTGAGGAAAAATAAACCAGGTTAAGAAGGACAGAGAGTGAAAAGTAGGGAGCTAATGAGAGAAGATATTTGAACAGAGCTGAATAAAGCAAGGGAGAGTGCGTGGATGCTAGGGGGAGAGCATTCCAAGCAGAGGAAATGGCAGATGTCAGGTGTGAGCAAGGAGGATGGAAGAAAGGTCAGAGAAGTAGCAAAGGGCCAGATTATGTAGGCCCTGGAAAGGACTGAATTTCGTCTAGAGTAACAAGGAAACCACTACGAGCAGGAAAGCGACATGATGTGTTATATTCTAAACCAATGAGGTAGTCCATTCAGTATAGAAACACATTTAGGAAATGTGATACCATATCCACACTTTACCCCACGTTTATTGTGTTCATTATCCTGCTTAAAGGTAAATCCCATCATATAGTAAAGAAACCTGTTCAACTCGTTTAACATCTCTCAGATCTTTTGAGCCCTTTTGCTTTAGCATTCATTAATAGCACATAAAAGTTACCTTGGAAATTTCCAACTTAACCAGAATTAATATTTAAAATGATTTTCTAAATAAGAGGATCTAGCTTTTATAATTGCATCTCTTATCTATGGTAACAATTTCTTCTATTTATTGAGTGATTACTATATACTACAAACAGATACTACCTGCATCTGGATCCCTTATGTCCATTATTTCATATCACAACTATCCCATGAAGGAAGTTTTAGTGCTATTCCTTTTTACAGGAACCTGAGGCCTACAGAGAAATGCCTTACCCAAGGTCATACAGCTGGTATATGAGAGAGCTGAGATTTGGGCCCTGGCAGTTTTACTCCAGAAGCCATGACCTTAGCCACTAGGCCACGTTGCCTTTCTCTTAGAATATTTGCCAAAGAATTATTTCACAAAGTCATCATTCCTTTTGCAAATCAAAACCTTGTTTTTGGCCGGGCGCGGTGGCTCACGCCTGTAATCCTAGCTCTCTGGGAGGCCGAGATGGGCGGATTGTTTGAGCTCAGGAGTTCGAAACCAGCCTGAGCAAGAGTGAAACCCCGTCTCTACTAAAAATAGAAGGAAATTAGCTGGACAACTAAAAATATATAGAAAAAATTAGCCGGGCATGGTAGCGCATGCCTGTAGTCCCAGCTACTTGGGAGGCTGAGGCAGGAGGATCGCTTGAGCCCAGGAGTTTGAGGTTGCTGTGAGCGAGGATGATGCCACGGCACTCTAGCCTGGGCAACACAGTGAGACTCTGTCCCAAAAAAAAAAAAAATGAACAAGGGAAATGAACAGAGGTAATCCACAGACAACTTTAAAATGTCCCATAAACCCATAAGAAGAGGGTTAACCTTACCAGAAATCAGAAAAAGTAAATTAAGACAATTGGTTAATTCCTTTGCCCGTGAACTTGGTAAAAATTAAGAAGATTGATAATAACAAAAATTGTTGAAGATGTAAGGAAGTGGGCATTCTTTTTTTTTTTTGGAAGTGGGCATTCTTACTTATAGACAACGATGTGGCTGTATCTATCATAATTTTAAATGCGCAATGAAAGGGACTGAGAGGATGCCCACCAAACTGTGGACCTCTTTCATATATGCTTTGTATACATCTACATGGTCTGAATGCGCAACAAAATGAATATGTATTAGTTTTTTTAAAAGGTCCATACCCTTTGAATCAGTAATACCAACTATAGAAATTAATCCTAAGGAAAAGATTCAAAAGAAAAATGCAAAGTATACCAAGATGTTTACTGTGATTTCATCAAAAATACCCCCAAATAGCTGGGCATGGTGGCTCACACCTGTAATCCCAGCACTTTGGGAGGCTGAGGTGGGAAGATCACTTGAAGCCAGGAGTTTGAGACCAGCCTCAGCACCAAAGTGAGACCCCCATCTCTACAAAAAATAAAAAAAATTAGCCGGGCATGGTGGCACGTGCCTGTAGTCCCGGCTACCCAGGAGGCTGAGGCAGGAGGATCTCTTGAGCCCAGGAGTTTGAGGTTGCAGCTGCAGTGAGCTATGATTACACCATTGCACTCTAGCCCAGGCAACAGACTGAAAACCTGTCTTAAAAAAAAACCAAATAGGAAACAATAGAAATGTTTAATAAGGAAAGCATTAACAATGGCCTAACTACTTAACGGATCAATTTATAGCCATTAAAATAATGTTGAATGGGGAGGCGGGGCAAGGGCAACATACGTACCCCCATAATATCCTGAAATAAAAAAAATAAATAAAATAATGTTGAAGACCATGTTAATATGGAAAACCATTTATGTGTAAGTGAAAAAAGAGAAATACAAATTAGTATATACATCATAATTACAACAGAAAAATGTACATGTAAAATTCTGTAAGAGAACTTCTCCCCTTTCTTCCACATTTCCCAGATGGAATCAGTCACCAAATCTTGTCAATCCCACACTTCTGATGTCTCTTGCAGATCATACCACTGTCTTAGCTCAGCTTTTCTCATCACTTCTTTATTGCAACCACTTCCTAACTGGTCTTCCGGTGTCCAGACACATTTCTTCCAAGCCGTCAGCCACAGAGTGTGATTTTTCAAAAAAGAACAATCAAATCCTACTGCTTTCTTGATTAAAATCTTTGAGTTTGCCCAATGTGCTAGATAAAGTCTGACTATCTTGGGTTGGCACATGAGACTCTCCATAAGTTTCTTCCTCCTTCAGATCCATCTCCAGATACTCATTCAACATTTCTTCCCCTGCACCAGCCAAACTGAACCCTTGGAAGTTCTTAAACATGCTGTTGTGGTTCCCATCTACATGGCTTTGTGTGTGCTATTCCCTCTGGCCGGAACTGTACACTTCTAAGCATCCTCAAACCTTAGCTTAGGCACAGTATTCTTGGAAAAGCCTGCCTTTACCAGCCCTACTTTACAGACTTTTGGGTACTTCCTCTGTATGTGGTGTTCTATTTCACATGTTGAAAGGTATTTACTTTTAGTTACATCTGTATCCTTGCTAGACTATGAGCATCTTGAGGGGAGGGCCTGTTTTACAAATCTCTGAATTCCCCATGCCTGGTACGTAGTAGGTGCTCAATAACTGTTACATGGATGATGCAGTCACAGGTAATTTTCCCCCTAAAATAATCTTTGATGTTATTACTTTCTTTCTAATCATTATAAAAAGGAAAAAGCTTCTTTGCAGAAGAAATTAACAAACTGATCCTAAAATTCATAGGGAAACTCAAGAGAACTGGAATAGCCAAAACAATCCTGAAAAAGATCAAAGTTGGAGGACTTACATTTCCTGGTTTCAAAACTTATTACAGAGCTACAGTAATCAAAACAATGTGGTACTAGCATAAGAACAGACATCTAGATAAATGGAATACAATTGAGAGTCCAGAAACAAACCCATACATCTGTGGTGAACTGATTTTCAATACGAGTGCCAATATCATTCAATGGGGAAAGAATAGTGTTTTAAATAAAAGGTGCTGGGACAACTGGCTGGCCACATGCAAAAGAATAAAGTTGGACCCCATCCTCACACCATACACAAAGAGTAACTAAAATGGATTATAGACCTAAATGTAAAAGCTAAAACTATAAAATTATTAGAAGAACATATAGGAGTAAATCTTTGTGACCTTGGGGTTAGGCTAAGTCTTCTTAGATATGACACTAAAAGCACAAGAAACAAAACAAAAAAACAGATAA
The DNA here is from genome assembly GCA_963574695.1 of Propithecus perrieri. Lineage (NCBI taxonomy): Eukaryota > Metazoa > Chordata > Mammalia > Primates > Indriidae > Propithecus > Propithecus perrieri. Next base: position 7,411 of record CAUYRB010115105.1, on the reverse strand, counting down.
ATTGGACTTCATCAAAATTAAAAAATGTTATGCTTCAAAGAATAGCATCAACAAAGTGAAAACACAACTCACAAAATGAGAGAAAAGATCATATATATATGTAATTTTACATATATATGTAAATCATATATCACATAAGGGACTTGTATCTAGAAAACATAATTCTTATAATTCAGTAATTAAAAGACAAATTACCTAATTTTTAAGATGGGCAAAGACTCTGAATATATATTTCTCCAAAGAAGATATACAAATGGCCAATAAGCACATAAAAAATCATCATCAATCTCACTAGCCATCAGGAAAATACAGATCACAACTACAGTGAGACACAACTTCGCAATAACTAGGATGGCTATAATCAAAAAGATAGATAATAACAAGTGTTGATGAGGATGTGCACAAAATGGAAATCTCATTCTGATGGGAATATAAAACTGTATAGCTGCTTTGGAAAACATTTTGGGGCGAGGTGTGGTGGCTCACGCCTGTAATCCTAAACTCTGGGAGGCCGAGGCAGGAGGATCGCTTGACCTCAGAAGTTCGAGACCAGCCTGAGCAAGAGAGAGACCCCCGTCACTACTAAACATAGAAAAAATTAGCCAGGCATGGTGGCACGTGCCTATAGTCCCAGCTACTTGGGAGGCTGAGGCAGGAAGATTGTCTGAGCCCAGGAGTTGGAGGTTGCTGTGAGCTACGCTGACGCCATGGCACTCTAGCCCAGGTGACAGAGCGAGATTCTGTCTCAAAAAAAAAAGAAAACACAGTTTGGCAGTTCCTTAAAAGATTAAACATAGAGTTATACATTCTACTGTTAAGCATATTCTCAAGAGAAATGAAAACAGGCTCATGCAAAACCTTACATGAGTGTTCATAGCAGCATTACTCTTAATAGTGAAAAAGTGAAAAGAACCCAAATGTTAAATGATGAATGGATAAATAAAAATGGGAATATTCATATAATGAATGTTATTCAGCAATAAAAAAAAATAAAATACTGATACATGCTACAACATGGATGAACCTTAAAAACATTATGCCAGATCAAACAAGCCAATCACAAAAGACCACATATTATATGAAATGTCCAGACTAAGCAAACCTGCAGAGACAGAAAGTACATTAGTGGTTGCCTAGGACTAGGAGATTTGTGGAGGAAGGGGAGTGGCTGCTAATGGGTACAGGGTTTCTTCTGGGGGTGATGAAAATGTTCTAAAACTTATTGTGGTGATGGTTGTACACTTTTGTGAATGTACTAAAAGCCATTCATTCATTCATTCATTTTTAGAGACAGGGTCTGTCTCCCAGGCTGGAATGCAGTGGTACGATTATAGCTCACCGCAACCTTGAATTCCTGTGCTCAAGCAATCTTCCTGCCTCAGCCTCCTGAGTAGCTAGAACTACAGGTGTGAGCCACCACATCTGGCTAATTTTTAAATCTTTTGTAGAGATGGGGTTCTCACTTTATTACTCAGGCTGCTCTCGAATTCCTGGGCTCAAGCGATCCTCTCCCCTCAGCCTCCCAAACTGCTGGGATTATAGGCATGAGCGACCATGCCCGGGCTATTTGTACACTTCAAATGGGTAAATTGTACAGTATGTTAATTATATCTCAATAAAACTGTTATATATATTTTTAAAGTAAAAAGAATAGGAAAAATTGTCCCAAGTCTATATATATCAGACACATTCTTTATTCTGTTCTTTGTTCACGTATATGTACACCTGGACATACATAGATACACCCCCCCAACACACACACATACACAGAATCTTAGAAAGACAGTACAGGAAAGGACCTGAGAAGTCGGAAAATTCTACTTTCTCTCCTCCCTCCTCATCTCTCCAATTTTCAGATAAGGAATATGAGGCCAAATGTCCCACAGGGATTAATGGTACCCACTGACTCTCTCTCTCTCTCACACACACTTGTCATTTTCCCGGAAGACGATAAGCTCTTTGGAAGTTGATGGTGTCTAATTTTTTTTCTGTATCCTCCATAAATGCACAGAGAGCTATGCTAAGCATGTAGCAGGCACTTAAGATACTAGTTTGATTGAACAGAACATGTTTCTCTGATATCCCTGAGGAAAAAGAAGGTGCCTCTAAGAGCAGACAGCGACAGGGATGAGAAAGAACACTGGGTCAAACCTAGCCCATCTCATCACACCTCCAAGGACAGACTCAGCCTCAAGACTGGAAGGGAAAAGGGAAAACATTTATAGAGAACCTTCCCTGTGGGCAGCATGTTCACTACAAATATCTAGTCCTTGTTACAGCAGAAGTGACTCAGGGATGTATCCAAGGTTACTAGGTTGGTGAGGTCAGAGGCAGGACCTAGCCTTGAGTGTTCTGATGCCCCACCCTACAGTTCTCCCTGATCTCACCTTTCAATCCCATCTGACTACCCAGGATCTTGGTTTGGAATGTCTGGGTCTTGTTCCTGTCTGGACCATCTCCGAAGTTCAAGGTGGTCAGTAAGCCCACGACGTGAGACCCTTCCCACTTCCCTGTGACTGTCCCATTCACAGGGCACAGGGTCAGCTGGCCAAAAGATCTCAAAAAGGAGACCCAGTCCTGCGTGCAAAAGGAGGGTGGGAGAGAAGTGAGATGAGATTAGCAGCAAGAGCAGGTCTACACAGGAAGGATGAACAGGAGGGCACTTACCTGAGGGATGTCAGGGCTGCGCAGGCCAGTCCTGTGGGTGAGGAGGAAGCTGCCAAGGCCCAGGCCGGAGAGGCCAAGCAGCAGCAGGATCAAGGTGGCACAGACCAGAGGTGGGTGGTGGGCCAGACACAGATGCAGGTTGTGCCCCGCCTGGCAGTCACCCATGAGGAAGAGAGGTGTCTGGGCCTCCACAGAGAGCCTGTTGGAGGACAGGGATGGAGAACTGGACAAGAGCCTGCTGGTGAGAAGGCACTCACCAATTTATGGAAAGGGAAGCTAAAGCTCTGAGAAGATAAGGGTCTTGTCCGAGGCCACACAGTTAGTGGCAGAACCAGGACAAGAATCTAAGCTCTTGACTTCAACAGTTCATCTCCCTACACCACTCAATAAATGCTTGTTGCATTTCATTTCTGAACTAATCAAAGCAGAAGCAGAGCAGAGCACTCTGTGCTGGAGAAAGGAACCCAAAAAAGTAGAATTCTTAGCTGGAGAAATAGGAAGCTGTTGCTCTGGGGCTAGGGTTTAGCTGAACAGTTCCAGCCGGAGCGCACAGAAGGGAAGTGTCTGCAGAACTCAGCTTCAGAGCTAAACGGCTAGGTCTGAATCCCTCTCTGCTACTCAGTGGCTATGTAAAACCAAGTCAGGCAACCTCTCTGTGAGCTTAAGAATCTGTAAAATGGGAGTTCTGAGAACGCCAAGTAATGAGGATTAAATGTGGCAGATAAATCAGTCTGCATGGTACTCAGCGGTGCAGGAACTCAACAAATGTCCCATTTCCTTTCTCCTTCTCTGTGTCATAATGATCCTGAAAACCAGATGAGGCCAGGCAAAAGCATCGTGGGGGAAACTGAGGCTCGCGGACTTTAACATAGCAGTGGTAGAGCCAAGGTGTGAAATCCTTCTCCTGCTTCCAAGCGGGGTGTTCTCTCCCACGCAAGAAGCGACAGCCTGATGAAAGAGTATCTGGAAGGTGAGGAGATAAACATGGGGTGGGGGAAGAAGGGGGAGCCACAGAAATGAAGGTGTCACAACTGCTAAGCCCCTGCCCCGCCTCCCGTCCCTGCACTGCTGGAAGGGGGGAAAGAGGAGGGGGTAGGGCAGAGCCTGAGGGCCGGCGGCTGGTGGAGCACCTGAGCCTCCCCTGCCCCCCAAGTCCCCTTCCTGAAGTATCGCAGCACCCTCATCCCTTCCCCGTCTAGCGCGTCGGGTCCGCCCGCAGCTCTCACCGCTCGGAGCCGGGCGGAGGCCGGCGCCCCCCGCGACGTCACGCGTGGAGCCACGAAGGGGCGGGGTCCGTGCTCCGCGCTTCCCTCCCCCCCCAGTACCGCCCCCACGGCGGGGGTCCGCATGCGCAGTGGCCAGGCGTGCGCCCGCCTAGCGTCTCCGAGCGGGGTGGGGGCGTACCAAAAGGAAATCCGACAAGGGGACTGAGGGGACGAAATGACTCCGCGGGAAGTGAGGAAACGGGAGCGAGGCAAGGCAACTAATGCTAGAGACGTTGTAGAGTCCCGAAATCTCCCCTCGGAGAGACTGGGAGAATTTCAACGAGGATCTCGTCGCAGGCATTTCCCTGTTGCTCGTTCCCCCACCCGCGCCAATAGCATAGCCCAGCCGCGCCCAGGTTCCCGGTAAGGACTTGGGGTCCTTTCAGTGGAGTAGGGGCGCCGCTTTAGGACTCTGTTCTTCCTGGCTGGGATTGATGTGTGGGCCCCACTCTTCTGTGTACCCCAATAATAGTTAATGTCTACACCTCACGCAGGGCCTCTGGCTTTTAGCGACTCCGTAATGCGTAGGATGCTAGCGTGGCAAGGCTGCTCAAAGAGACCATCTCATTTCACTTCTGCCCACATTTTAGAGATGAGAATATCTTACCTGAAATAGCACGACCGACACATGCCGCCAGGAACTCTGGGTTCAAATCCTGACTCTGTCCGTGCCTCACCATGAGCCATAACCGTGCTCTCCCGGCTACGTTTACTTCTCTGCTAAAGGAGATCGTCCTACCTATCTCACTGGTTGGATTGGAAGCTTAAGAGGCAAAGTGTGGGAAAACATGGGCCCGGTGCCTACTGAGCACACAACAGCACACAATGGGCGAATGCTGCTTGAAACGGAATCTGAGTATTTAACTTGACTTTGGCTTCCTTAAGGCAGAGACTATCATTTCTATACCACCATCCGCAAAAGTTTATGGCACAAAAACTTCACATAGATGGTCACGTAATTTTTGATAAGGGTGCCATGACCATTTAGTGGGGAAAAGACAGTCTTTTATGTGCATTAAAGGACACTAACAACAGAGTGAAAAGGCAACCCACAGAATGAAAGGAATTATTTGAAATCTTACCTCTGATAAAGGGTTAATATCTAGAATATATAAACTATTACAACGAAACAACAAAAAAACAAGCAACCCAATTAAAAAATGGACAAAGGACTTGAATAGCCATTTCTTCTAAGAAGATATACTGTACAAATGACCAAAAAGCACATGAAAAAGATGCTTAACATCATTAATCATTAGAGAAATGCAAATCAAAACCACAGTGAAATACCACCTTGTACCCATTAGGATGGCTGCTATCAAAAAATCAAAATATGTTTTGATGAAGATGTGGAGAAATCAGAACCCTTGTGCACTGTTGGTGGGAATATAAAATGGTACAGCTGCTATGGAAAACAGCTGGAGTGCTGTGGCATCAGCCTAGTTCACAGCAACCTCAAACTCCTGGGCTCATGCGATCCTTCCGCTTCAGCCTCCTGAGTAGCTGGGACTACAGGCATGCGCCACCATGCCTGGCTAATTTTTTCCATATATATTTTTAGTTTTCCAGCTAATTTCTTTCTATTTTTTAGTAGAGACGGGGTCTCGCTCTTGCTCAGGCTGGTCTCTAACTCCTGACCTTGAGCGATCCACCCGCCTCGGCCTCCCAGAGTGCTAGGATAACAGGCGTGAAAGTATTTTCTTAATGCCTGCTATGATCCAGGCACAAAATTAATATCCGTGTAGCAAAAACTTTGTCAATGCTTCTACTTAATGACAGGTCTAATTTGTAGGGTAAGATACAGCATGGAAGTGTCCAGCATAGTGCTGGTACACAATAGGAAGTCAACAAGTGTGAATTTTCCCTCATTATTCTTATAAGTAGGTTGTAATTAGGCATATTTGAACAGCAATTCCTATAAATGACCATAATTGGTATTTACTTATACGGCCAAACCAAGCAATTCTATGGACTAGTGGAGGCAAACTGGTTAGAGCAAGGAAGTGCCTCAAGGCCTGAGAATCAGGGTAAATGGATGTGAACAAATGTCTTGGAAAAGCAAGTGGTGGTGGGGAGCAGGAGAGGACACAATTAGTTGTGCACCATAATGCTCTAACATGATACCAACATTTTGACTTAATCCACTCAACAGGCCCTCACAGTGGATGTTATTGTGGAAACCTGGTCCTTAGCTTACATAATTTAACTAAGGTCATACAGATAGTAGGGGGTAGAAGTTGGGTTTATGAGAATCAGGAAGCCAGTTTAGAAGAGAATCACCCAGTCCCTTGAAAGAAATCAAGGGAGGATTTCCTTGATCATTCTACGGTGATAAATTCCTCTCAGAATTCTGGCCCAGATAAAGCTCCCAGAGCTCTGTTTGATTTTTCTCCTTAAAACTGTTTGGGGTTACAGACCCCTTTGAGGCTCTGATGAAAGCTTTTCATCCAATCAGTCAGATACTCATTCAATAAACATCTATTGACTGCCAGGCTCTATTCTGTGGGCTGGGTGTACAATGGTGAACATAGTATTCATGATCCGTGGTCTCTTGGAACTACAATCTGGCTATGGACTCTCTCTAGAAAAATGCATGTTCACCTATACTTTTGTATGCAGTTTCAATCAGTGGAGCCTTAGTCCTCTTGGATCCCATCCTTGAACGAGAACCCAATAGAGATATTAAACATCTATAATAAGTACCCTAGTCAAGACATAAAACTGGCCAGGCTCAGTGGCTTACGTCTATAATCCCAGCACTTTGGGAGGCCGAAGTGGGGGGATCATTTGAAGACAGGAGTTTCAGACCAGACTGAGCAACATAGTAAGACCCCCTTCTATAAAAAAAAAAAAGGCATAAAACACTTCCAGCGCTCCAAGAACATCCCTCACTCCCCTTTCCAGTTAGTCCCTGCCTACCCCGTACATAGGCAGCCACTATTCTATTACCAAATAGTTAATATTTTTTCTTTAAAGTATCCAAATTCTGTTACTAGAGTATAAGTTAGAGGAAGACCTACCTCATTCTTTTTTTCTTAGTTTTAAAAAATTGTGATAAAAAACACATAAATGAGTAACATGAAATTTGCCATTTTAACCATTTTTTTTTTTTTTTTTAAAGATAGAGTCTGGCTCTGTTGCCCTGGCTAGAGTGCCTAGTGTCAGCCTAGCTCACAGCAACCTCAAACTCCTGGGCTCAAGCGATCCTCCTGCCTCAGCCTCCCAAGTAGCTGGGACTACAGGCATGCGCCACCATGCCCGGCTAATTTTTTCTATATATATATATATTTTTAGTGGTCCAGATAATTTCTTTCTATTTTTAGTAGAGACGGGGTCTCGCTGTTGCTCAGGCTGGTCTCGAACTCCCGACCTTGAGCGATCCACCCGCCTCGGCCTCCCAGAGTGCTAGGATTACAGAGTGAGCCACTGCACCCGGCCCATTTTAACCATTTTTAAGGGCACATTTCAGTGATAACCAT
>CAUYRB010115103.1:0-21254 GCA_963574695.1 Propithecus perrieri | reverse complement strand
AGCCGGGCATGGTGGCGCATGCCTGTAGTCCCAGCTACTCGGGAGGCTGAGGCAGGAGGATCGCTTGAGCCCAGGAGTTTGAGGTTGCTGTGAGCTAAGACGACGCCACGGCACTCTAGCCCAGGCAACACAGTGAGACTCGGTTTCAAAAAAAAAAGAAGATGCATTCATTTAACATATCAATTCTCTTTGTCCGATGCAAAGACAAGTAATAGGCATGTCCCAGGAAAATATCTGCTATTACAATATCAATTTTTATTAATATAAGAGTGATAATATAATTGATTAATTACATTAATTTTATTAATATAATTCATAATATAATTAATGAATTTGGTTACCATTCCCCAGACTACTAAGCTTTCAGGTTTCTTTCTCTGGAAAACTTTAGGAAAACAGTTTAAATTTCCATCTAGGTATACTCTATTTTGTAGTTCTCTAGAGAGATGTTTTTTAAACATTACTTTCCAAATATAGTGCTATATGGTTAGTAAAACTTGGATATCAAACTATATATTTTTTGCTAATGAATATTGGTCTAAAAATAAAAAATAATTTTGAGAGATTAGTTATATTTTATCATAGTGGATTCCCAACAGGCATATGCCTATTTTTTCAAGGCTATTTATCTCAAGAAGATTTCAAAGCATAAATGAATTATACCTTAGTTAAATTGAAAGTTCTATTTACCAAAAATGTTCATTCATTTAAACTGAGAGACAATCGTACACGGACTTATATATCAAGTAACTACAGAGATTTTTTAAAAATCTTGAATTCTGAGACACGTGCCTGAAATTCACATACCTTGGAATAGTGGGACTATGCCTGTCTCTCTCAAATTCTCTGATGGTTGTTATTACTGCTAAAGAAAGCTTTGCTATCTAATATTTAAGTGGAAAGAGCCATAGCATACTAAAAGGTAAATAGTGTAATAAACTAAGAGCCAGCATTTGGGGGGTTGCAGTTTAGCTATAGTATTGGCTAGCTTGGAGATGTCAGCCAAATGACTTTAGACAAGCCATTTCCAAACTTTGTGAGTCAGCCACCTTATGTGTAAAATTAGGGGACTGAAATGGACAATTTTTAAAGCCCCTTTCAATGGATGTAAGAATGCTAGTATCAGCCATTTAAGACACACAAAGGACATATTATTTGCTTTCTTTTTTATATGAATTTTCCTTCCACAGAAAACCAACTGTAAATTCTAGCATCTATAGCAGGCATCTACCAAACTGTGAAAATGGAAAATAGAAAATAAAGGGGGGAGGGTAGTCTAAGCAATATGGCAACCTGATGTGACACTTTGAAGTACTTTTTTTCATTAAGTACAACTACAGTGCTCTTTGTTTCACAATATTTAACTGCAAAGTATTGCTACATATTGTTGGAGTAAGAGGAAATCTCTCTTTCTGATGAATGTTTCTGTGATTTTCAAAAGTGATTTTCTAGTGATTTTTCAAAAGCACTTTCTTTCAGCAATCACAAAGTGCACACTATGTAATCCAAGACTGCAGCAGCATATGTGTTCCTCACTATTTAGGAAGAAATACACAAACACATTATAATAATTTTGCAAAAAAAAAAAAATAATAATAATTTTGCATTGTTTGGCAAACTCCAGGTAACAAAGACATTTGGAGGGGGGTATGTGTGTGTGCATATATATATGTGTATATATATATATTTTTTTTGACCCTTGAACAAGACAGGTTTCGACTGCAGTGGTTCACTTATACCCAGATTTTTTTCAATAAATATATTGAAAATTTATCAGAGATTTGCAACAATTTGAAAAAAATGTGTAGCATAGAAAGATCCAAAAAATTAATAAAAAGTTAAGTATGTCAAGAATGCATATAATATATGTAGATACTAGTCTATTTTATCATTTACTAAATAAAATATGCACAGATATTTTATAAAAAGGTAAAATTTAACAAAACTTACACACACACTTACAGACCATACATGTCACCGTTCACAGCTGAAATAAATGTAAACAAATGTAAAGATGTATTATTAAATCTTAAGTGTATAAAATTAACTAATACATATTGTAATACCATAATAATTTTGTAGCCATCTCTTGTTGCTATTTTGGTGAGCTCAGGTATTACCAGTGTCCATTTAGAATGCAGTGACGCTAATCATCTTCAGATAAGCAGTTCATCTTTCCAGTAGATTGTACATCATAGTAAAAAGTGATCTTTCACAGTTCTCATGTGTTTTTCATTGTCTTTAGTGCAACATAGTAAATCTTGACTAACACGATGGGACACATTCAAAGTGCCACTAGAAATGTTGGGTCAGAAGTGCTCCCAAGTAGCAGCAAAAAGTCATGACAATTACAAGAAAATGTTGAATTACTTGATATGCACCATAGAGTGAGGTCTGCAACCGTGGTTGCCTGCCATTTCAAGATAAATGAATCCAGTGTATCAACCATCATTTAAAAAATAAGAGGAAACTTGTGAATCTGTCACTACAGCTATATCAGAAATTATGAAAACCTTGCACTTTTACGAAGTTTTCTTTTTATCTCATGTTGAAAATGAATCTTTTAAATGGGTGCAGGATCACTATAAGGAAGGCTTTCCTATTGGCTCTAATATGATTTGAGAAAAAGTAAAGTTATTATACGACCACTTAAAGTAAAAGGAATGTAAAGGATCTAAAGCTAGAGAATTTAATGCCAGCAAAGGATGGTTTGATAATTTTAAAAAGATGATTGGCTTAAAAAAATGTCAAGATAATAGGAGAAGCAGCTTCTGCCAACCAATAGGCAGTAGATGAGTTCCCAGATGTCATTAAGAAAATCATTGACAAAGAAAAGCTATCTGCTTAATCAGGTTTTCAATGAAGACAAAAGTGCCCCATATTGGAAAAAAAATATCAAAAAGGATATTTATTAGTAAGGAAGAAATGCGAGCACCAGGATTTAAGGCAGGATAAAATAGAATAACTGTTTTTTTGCAAATGCTGTCAGATTTATGATCAGGATTACCCTTTTCTATAAAGCTGCTAACCCTGAAATAAATAGGTTAGCATTTATTTAGCCTTGAAGGAAAATGATAAACACCAGCTGCAAATCTTTTGCTTGTACAACAAGAAGGCCTGGATCAGATTCCTTTTTCTAGATTTAATCCATCAGTGATTTGTCTTTAAAGTCAGGAAGCACCTTGTCAGTAAGGGATTACCTTTTAAAGTTTTTTTTGACATTGGACAATGCCTTTGGCCATCCAGAAACCCATGTTGAACCCCCTGAGTTCAACACCAAAGGCCTCAAAATGGTCTACTTGCTACCAAACACAACATCTCTAATTCAGCCTCTAGATCAGGGGTCAAAAGAACATTTATCACTCATTACACAGAATACTCTATGGAAAGAGAACCTTGATAGAGAGAATATCATGGAGATAACAAAAAGATGACCAAATAAACACATGTAGTATGTGCCTTCTCCACAGAGAGGAACCAGAATAGTAAGCAGATTCTTACATTTTGAATAGGTTGTCTAGGAGAGAACACTAGTATTCACAAGGGAAGTGACAAGAGGCACCAAAAGTGGATGAGGAGAGGGTCAAGGGTGACTTGCCTGCCTGGGGACTGGCTAAGAGCAGGAAGAAGCTCCTTGATGCAGGGATACAGAAAGAGAGAACCCCCCAGCTGTCTACTATCTAAGACAAGCTTTTATGATCTTGACTACATGAAAACCCTCTGATCCATGCAGGTCTTGGGCCTAACATAGGGAGCTACTTGGAGATTGCACAGAGATGTTGCTCCAGACAGGAAACCCACATGGAATCACACCAGCACCCAAGCCTACAGCAGCTTGAGCCAGGTGCCATTATGAGAGCCTAGATGGCAGGGAACTGCAGGCATACTTGCAGCCACTGTGAAGCCCTGAGGAGGGATAGAGGAACCCAGGTATAAGCAGGCACCCGTGGAAAGATCCCCAGCACCCTGCTTCAGGCTGATTTTGAAACTGAGACGTGAACTGATAACATTTTCCATAGTTTCTTACCCATGCTACTTAACTGGGTGGGGCCCCAACTTTTCTCAATGCAGGTCCAAGGTGCCACTGGGCTAGTTTGGGCCGATGTGGCTTCAAGCCCTGACTGGCTGGAGAGGGGCAGGGAAACCAGGATCTCCAGCACACATCTGGGATGTTGCCTACCATCCTGCAGGTGGCTGCTGTGGAACTGAGTCTTGAGTGATCTGCACTCCCTACAGTTTCCTGCCAATGTACCCTACTGAGAAAGGTCCTACTCTCTCTGATCACAGGCACAAGATGGTATTTTGTGAGTTTAGAGCTGAATGATGCCCCACACGCAGGCTGAGTTTGGGTCGATGCAGCTAAGGCCCACCCAGCTGAGGAGGTACAGGGGAGCCCAAGCTCTCCCATGTACTCCTAGGACAATTCCCACCGTCCTGCTCCAGACTGCAGTGAGAACAAGACACAAGAAGACGGCACTGCCCCCAGCATCTCCATGCTATTTGTGTTGAAGGGACCCCATCCTCTCTGGTCACAGATCCAAGGTAACATTTTGTAAATTTAAAGCTTGGCAGTGCCCCACCCTTGGGCTGACTTCAGACTAAAGTGCTGCAATTCTACCCAGCTGAATAAGGACAGGAGAGCCCAAGGTCTCTTATGCATACCTGGGACAATTACAACAGCCCTGTTACAGGCTCTTGCAAGTCTGAGACATGAACAGACTGCACTCCCCACAGTTTCTTGTCCATGCCACTTGCCCAAAAGGGGTCCTGCCCTCTTTTATTACAAGCTGTGGCTGGCACCATTTTGAAATTTTAATACTGGGATGTACCCTACCCTCAGGCTGAGTTCAAGGTGATGTGGCTGCAATCACCACCTAGCCAGGAAGATGTAGAGGTGAACAAGCTCTTCTAAGCACACTTAGGGCAATACCCATCACCCTGTTATAGGCAGCTATAGGACAAGGCAATAGCCTTCCCAGTCCATTGCAGCTACCAGCAACATCAACATAGACCACTTGGGTCTTTGTAGGTGGCTCCACCAGTGCTACTACCATCCTCACATCACATCAGCTGCTGAGGGGACTGAGATTCCACCCAGATACCTGCTCCAACAACTATCTTGTGAACAAGCTACCTGAAGGCCTAAGAATTGCCCCACTCCCCGCCCCAGACACATTAACACCACTACTAGCATAAGCTGCTCTGGGATCTAAAATGAGGTGTACTCAGCTCACTGCTGCCACCACTGCAGCCCAAAGACTGGTTCAGCTGGTGTTCAAATCCCAAGCAAGACTTCACCACAGCCTCAACTAATAACTGTTTCCTAAACCACTGAGGATATCACAGATACTACTGACTCTGTGTACTACCTAAGAAATCATACAAAGATCATTCTACTAGAGGCACCCAAAATCAAAGTCAAAGTGTCCTAGACAACCAACAACACATATACATATTAAGGAAAAAATTCTCTCTTTTGAAAGCAACACTATATGTTGTCTGCAAAAAACAAACTTCACCTATAAAGACATACACAGACTGAAAATAAAGGGGTAGAAAAAGATATTTAATGAAAATGAAAACTAAAATAGGGCAGTGGTAGCTATACTTCTACCAGACAAAATGGATTTCAAGGCAAAAACTGTAAAAAGAGACAAAGTAGGTTATTATATAATGACAAAGTGGTCAATTCAGCAAGAGGATATAACAATTTTAAATATATATGCAACACTGGAACAGTTAGATATATAAAGCAAATATTATTAGAGCTAAAGAGAGATAGAGACCCCAATACGATAATCATTGAAACCTCAACACTTAACTTTTGGCATTGGATAGGTCACCCAGACAGAAAATCAACAAAGAAACATTGGATGTAATCTGCACCATAGACACAGTGGACCCAATAAATATTTACAGAGAACATTTCATCCAACAGCTGCAGAATATACATTCTTCTCCTCAGCTCATGAATCATTCTCAAAGATAGTCCGTGAGGCAGGCCATGAAACAAGTCTTTAAAAATCCAAAAAAAATGAAATCATACCAAGTATTTTCTCTGATTGCAATGGAATAGAACTAGAAATCAAAAGCAAGAGGAATATTGGAACATATACAAATGTAAGGAAATCAAGCAATATGCTCCTGAATGACAGTGGGTCAATGAAGAGATCAAGAAGAAAATTTTAAAAATTCTCAAAGCAGATGAAAGTGAAAATACAACACATAAAAACCTATGGAATACAGAAAAAGCAGTAAGAAGGGGAAAGTTTATAGCAATAAGTGTCAACATCAAAAACATAGAAAAGCTTCAAATAAACAACCTAACAATGCATAACAAAGAACGAGAAAAATAAGAGCCAATCAAACCCAAAATGAGTAGAAGAAAAGAAATAATAAAGATCAGAGCAAGAATAAATTAAATTAAAACCAAAAAAAATCAATGCAAAAGATCAACAAAATGGAAAGTTGGTTTTTTGAAAAGATAAACAAAATGGAAAAACTTTTAGCCAGAATAAGAAAAAAAGATAGAATACACAAATAAATATAATCAGAGATAAAAAAGGAGACATTACAACTGATACCACAGAAATCCAAAGGATCATTAGAATGTACTATGAGCAACTATATACCAAACAAGTTGGAAAACCTAGAAGAAATGCATAAATTTCTAGACACATGCAACCTACCAAGATTGAACCAGGAATAAATCCAAAACCTGAATAAACCAATAACAAACAATGAGCTAGAAGCAGTAATATAAAGTCTCCCATAAAAGAACAGCCCAGGACTCAATGGCTTCACTGTTGAATTCTACCAGTCATTCAAAGAAGAACTAATACCAATCCTACTTAAACTATTCCAAAAAATCTAGAAGGAGGGCATACTTCCAAACTCATTCTACAAGGCCTATGTCACTCTAATAACAAAACCAGACAAACGCACAACAAAAAAAGAAAACTATAGGCCAATATCTCTGACGAACATAAATGCAAAAATCCTTGACAAAATACTGGCAAACCAAATTCAACAACACATTAAAAAGATTATTCATCATGATCAAGTGGGATCCATCCAAGGGATACAAGGATGGTTCAACATACACAAATCAATCAATGTGATACAGCATATCAACAGAAGAAAGGACAAAAACCATACATTCATTTCAATTGATGCTGAAAAAGCATTTAATAAAATTCAACATTCCTTAATGATAAAAACTCAAAACTGTATATAGAAGAAACTTACCTGAACACAATAAAAGCCATGACAGACACACAGCTAGTATTATACTGAATGGGAAAAAATTGAAAACATTTCCTCTAAGATCTGGAACAAGATAAGGATGCCTACTTTTACCACTGTTATTCAACATAGTACTGAAAGTTCTAGCTAGAGCAATCAGACAATAGAAAGAGATAAAGGGCATACAAATTGAAAAGGAAGAAGTCAAATTATCTGTGTTTGCAGACAATATGATTTTATATCTAGAGAAACCTAAAGATTGAGCACACACAAAAATTAGAACCGATAAATAAATTCAGTAAAGTTGCAGGATACAAAACCAATATACAAAAATTAGTAGCATTTCTCTGTACCAATGGTAAACAATCTGAAAAAAGAAACCAAGAAAGGAATCTCATTTACAGTAGCTATAAATAAAATAAAATACCTAGGAACTTCAACTTAACCAAAGAAGTGAAAGATCTCTGTAATGAAAACTATAAAACATTGATGACAGAAATTTAAGAGGACACACAAAAAATGGAAAGATATTCCATGCTCATAGATTGGAAGAATCAATATTTTTAAAATGTCCACATTACTCAAAGCAATCTACATATTCAATGCAATCCTCATCAAAATACTAATGACAGTCTTCACAGAAATACAAAAAACAATCCTAGTGTTTATATGGAACCACAAAAGACCCAGAATAGCCAAAGCCATGCTGAGCAAAAAGAACAAAACTTGAGGAATCACATTTCTTGACTTCAAATTGTACTGCAGAGCTATAGTAACCAAAAGAGCATGGCACCAGCGTAAAAACAGACATGTAGACCAATAGAACAGACTAGAGAAACTAGAAATAAATCCACTCATTTATAGTGAACTTATCTTTGACAAAGGTGCCAAGACCATACAGTGAAGAAAGGATGGTATCCTTAATAAATGGTTCTGGAAAAACTGGATATCTATATGTAGAAGAATGAAACCAGACACTTTTCTCCTTTCATATTCAAAAAGTAAATTAAAATGGATTAAGACTTAAATCTGAGACCTGAAAGTATAAAACTACTAAAAAGTTGGGAAAATGCTTCAGGACGTTGGTCTGAGCAAGGATCTCTTGAATAATATACCTCCAAAGCACAGGCAACCAAAGCAAAATTGGACAAATAGCACAACATCAAGCTAAAAAAATTCTGCACAGCAAAAAAAACAATGAACAATTTGAAGAGACAACCCATAGAATGGGAGAAATATTTGAAAACTACCCATCTGACAAGGCATTAATAAGTAGAATATATAAGGAGCTCCAACAACTCAATAGGAAAAAATCAAATAATCTAATTAAAAATTGGACAAAGGAATTGATAGACATTTCTCAAAAGAAGACATACAAATGACCAACAGGTATGTTCAAAATGCTCAACAGCATTAGTCACCAGAAAAATGCAAATCAAAAGTACAATAATATATCATCTCACCCCAGTTCAAATGGCTTTTATCAAAAAGGCAATAGGAAATGCTGGCAAGGATGTGGAGAAAGGGGAATCTTTGTACACTGTTGGTAAGGATGTAAATTAGTGCAACCACTATAAAGAATAATATGGAGGTTCCTCAAAAACTAAAAATATAATGACCATATGACCCAGCAATCTCACTGCTGGGTATATATGCAGAGGAGAGGAATTCAATAAATTAGAAAGATCTGCACTCCCATATTTCTTGAAGCACTATGCACAATAGCTAAGATTGGTAATCAACCAAGTGCCTATGAACAGATGAATCAATAATGAAATTGTGCTACATTTACACAATGGACTATTATACAACCACAAAAATAATGAAATCCTGCCATTTGTAACAATATAGATAGAACTAGGGGACATTATATTAAGTAAAAGAAGCTAAGAAGAGAAAGACAAATCTCACATGTTCGTATTCATATGTGGGATCTAAATATTCAAAACAATTGTTCTCATGGAGACAGAAAGTAGAATGATGGTTACCAGAGGCTGGGAAGTGTAGCAGGGAGGGGGAATAAAGCGGGCATGGTTAATGAGTATAAAAATATAGTTAGATTATTAGACAGAATGAACAATATTTTATAGTATGACAAAGTGAGTTAGAATATAGTCAAGAGTAAGTTAGACTATACTTTAAAATAAAAGAATGGAATTGGAATATGCCTAACACAAAAAAATGATAAATGCCTGAGGTGATAGATTCCCCAATTACCCCGATTTGATTAATTCATATTGTATGCTTTTATCAAAACATCACATAAACCTTATAAAGTTATACAACTATTATGTACGCATAATAATTAAAAATTTAAAAGTAAATTAATTTTTTAAAAAGATACCTTCAGTTGTATACTTATCACAGCACAATTCACAATAGCAAAAATATGGAATCAACCTAAGTGCCCATAAACTGCTGTGTGGATTAATAAAATATGGTATACATATACCAAGAAGTACTACTCAGTGATCAGAATGAAAGAAAAAATTCCTTTTGCAGTAACCTGGATAGACCTGGAGGCCATTATCCTAAGTGGGTAACTCAAGAACACAAAAGTAAATGCCACATGTTTCCAGTTCTCACTTATGAGTAGGAGTTAAACTTTGGCTACACAAGTGCACACAGAGTGGTGTAATGGACATTGGAGACCCACAAAGGGTAAGGATGGGAGGGGCTGAGAGATAGAAAATTATCTATCTGGTACAACTTACACTACTCGGGTGACAGATACACCAAAACCCAGACTTCATCACTACATATACAGGTAATAAAATTCAACTCATAACCCCTAAATGGATTAAAAGAAAAAGAGAGAGAGAGAGAACATCATGATAATCTGGAAGGATTGCACCATAGAAGATGCCATCATTGTTATAGAAAAAGCCATGAAAGCCATCAAGCTCAAAACAATAAATTCCTGCTGGAGAAAACTGTGCCCAGATGTTGCACATGAATTCACAGGATTTACAACAGAGCCAATTAAAGAAATCATGAAAGAGATTGTGGGTATGGCAAAAGAAAGTTGGGGGGGGGTTGGATAAAGGATTTCAAGATATGGGAGAAATTCAAGACCTAACAGACACCACACCAGAGAAATTAACAGAAGACGACCTGATGGAGGTGAGTGCTTCTGAACTAGTGCCAGAGGATGAGGAATAAGATGCAGAAGCAGCCAGAAAACAAATTGCCATTAGACAACCTGGCAGAAGGGTTTCAATTATTTGAGCCTGCTTTTGACTTCTTTTATGACATGGTCTCTTCTATGATGTGAGAACTGAAACTAAAGCAAATAGTGGAGTAAGGATTAGTACCACATAGAAACATTTTTAGAGAAATGAAAAAGCAAAAATGTCAGACAGAAATTATGATGTATTTCCGTAAAGTTACATGAAGTGCGCCTTCTGCCTCCCCTTCCATCCTCCTTCACCTCTTTCACCTCAGCCACCCTTGAAACAGCAAGATCAACTCGTCCTCTCCTCCTCCTCCTCAGACTACTCTGTGTGAAGGATATGAGGATGAAGACCTTCATGGTGATGACTTCCATTTAATGAGTAGTAAATATATTTTCTCTTCCTTATGATTTTCCTTAATAGCATTTTCTTTTCTCTAGCTTACTTTATTATAAGAATATATAATACACGTAACATACAAAATATGTGCTAATGGCCTATTTATGTTATCAGTAAGGCTTTCAGTCAACAGCAGGCTATTAGTAGTTAGTTTTAGGAGAATCAGTTTTATGCGGATTTTCAATGGCTCAGGGTGGTCAATGCCCCTAAGCCCTGCTTTATTCAAGGGTCAACTGTATATTGCATCTTTATAATCACATATACAATCATAGACTAGATATCATTTTTCTTATTTTGAAAGATAGAAAGTATGAACAATGATATATTGTTACTAGGGCACACTTTAACAGCTCATTTTATTTGTGAAGTCCAAGGCTCCTACCTATATGGGATGTGTATTTATGTGGTGGTGAGGGTTTGCTGCCAACAACTCTTAAAAATCTTTCTTAATTTAAGCTCATATACAAAATAAAAAAACATCTTGAACATTTCATTCAACCTGGCATCTGCTTTTTCCTTCACTGCCTCCCCATATAAATAAAGTCCCTGTTGATGTCTAAAAAAGGGATATTAGAGAAACCAGGCTTTATTGCTCATGATAATGGATACTCACTGAAAACAGTTAACTTTTCAAAATGCTTTAGGCACAAGAGAAGTTATATAATTATCTCCATTTCTTTACTTTATAATTAGAATTTTGGTGAAAGATAAACCAGCGAGCACCACAATGAAATTTGAGGTACAGTGTCTCATCTCACTGTTTCTGCTCATGAACCCTGCACTTTGGCAGAAATAAGCTTTTATGTCATGAGCAAACATAGTAGTCAAAATCCAGAAAGAAGTTTTGTTTCTCAAGAGCAAGCTTCTCTTTTGGTTTTATGTGTTTCTTTGCTTTGCTTTGTACAAAACATTTAAAAATCTATTACATAGAAAATGAGTAGCACACATTGGTTGTGCAGAGCCATATGACCCCTCACTTGCTGAAGGATTAATATTTAATATTTTTGTACTAATACAAAATTAAGTCCGTGATAAACAAAACCTAGCACATGTTAAAAAAACCTTAGCAAAATGCTAAGAAATGGGTTGGAAATATTTCCAATATATGTATTATGTCAAGGTTAGTCTACATTATTGAATGGATAAAAACAAATTGAGACCTTATAAAATCGAGTGGATTGTGGGGAAAGACTTATATAAGCTCTTAATATTTGGATCCCTATTTCTGTTATGTTGTTCTTATAAATCCCAAGTGACTACTGCTGTCCTACCTTTAAATAATACGAATCCTCTGAGCTCTCTTTTCCTCGGGATTAGCTGTGATAAAAACCCCTCTAAAATGAATTAGAGTGAAGCCAACCAGTCATTTCCCACAAAGCCTCATGTTATTAGATTGTATCATTTAATCACTAAATTCTGTATGTTCATTCAAGCTCATAACATTGAGTAAAAAGACAAAACATACCACAGATATTTGCCATGTACTGCCTTCTTATATTGCCCTTGAAAATTATTTTGATGTACTCATTATACTCAAAGTAACAGTTTTGTTGTTGATCGTGTCACTATACTTTTGTCACTGGTTCAATAATTTTCTCCAACTGTGCAGAGAAATCCCATTAAGTTAAAGGCAATGTAAATTTGAATTAGTGAAATGTATGAATTACACACTATCTTAAAGAAATTATTTTCCAAGACTGAAGAAAGAAAACACATTTAATGCTCATAGCTGTATAAACAATGCTACAGACATTGTAGTAAAAAAATTATACTAATATTTTTTCATTTGTATTTCCAACAATCCTCCTGATGTCATCCATATTTTAGAGATAAGGAGATAAGCTCATGAAATTATGTAACTTAGATAATTTCACACAGCATAAAGTGGAGACAGGATTTGAATCCAGGATTTTCTGATCCCAAAAAATAGCCCGGGCAATTAGAGCTATATCACGTTGCAACACCGAGACTCTCAGAAATGTTTCCTTTCCTAGTGTGTCTGTCAGGCAATCTGGATGTCAAGGATCTTTAATAAAAGAGAAGAAAAAAATGTTTCATGGAAAGAAATGCTAAGAAATGTAAGCTTGGATGCATGAGAAAATATCCTTTAGGGTAAAGCAATAGAGAGGAGACTTCTTCACTGGAAGCAGGAGAGTTAGAGACAACACTGAGATGAGTTCCAGAAATCAAATATCATTGAAATCAAATATCAGGGGAATAATATGTGAAAACTGGGAAGAATTTCATTTGATAGTACTAAAATGATGTAGGATAACATAGTTTATACGAGGGAGCTTTAGTTTTTTAACGGCTTTATTGAGATATAACTATACAACATAAAATTCATCCATTACAGTTATACAATTCTATCATTTTAATTAAATTTATAGAGTTGTGCATCTAACTGCACAATCTAGTTTTAGAATATTTTGATCACCCCCCCACCCCCAAAATTCCCTTGAATTGCATTTGTAATCAATCCCGTGAGAGTATCACAGACTCCCAAACCCAGCTCTAGGCAACCTCTGTTTTCTATCTCTATAAATTTATCTTCTTCTCTGGACTTTTCATGTAAATAAAATCATACAATGTATAGCCTTTTGCATTTGGTTCCTCTCACTTAGCATAATGTTTTTCAGGTTCACCCATGTGGAAGCATGTATCAATCAGTATTTCATTCTTTTTATTACTGAATACTATTTATTTGTATGGATATATCATATTTTACTTATCTATTTGTAAAATTGATAGAAAAATGGATTGTTTTTAGTGTTAAGCTATTCTGAATGATCCTGCTTTGAATATTTGAGCTCATGTATTTCTGTGGACGTAGTTCATGCCGTTGTGTAGATTTTTAGGAGTAGAATTGTTGGGTCAAAAAAATAAGCCTATGTTTAACTTTTTTTAAAAACTGCCAAATTGTTTCCTAAAGTAGCTCTACTATTTTACATTGAGAGAACTTTAATTTTTATTTTAGAATTAAATATACAAAACTCATGTGTTAATATGAATAATAAACATCCTTTAAAAATCTAAAATTTAGGTGCTAAGCACACTGTTATGGACTAAATGTTTGTGTTCCCCCAAATTTACATGTTGAATCCCTCCATTAGTGTGCCTGTATTTGGAGTTGGGGCCACTAAGGAAGAAATTATGGTTAAATGAGGTCATAAAGGTGGGGCCTTGGTGTGATAGGATTAGTGTCCTTACAAGAAGAGATACCAGAGAGTTCTCTCTCTCTCTCTCTCTCTCTCTCTCTCTCTCCCTTTATGCACTGAGTAAAGGCCATGTAAGTACTCAGTGCCAAGGCAGTCATCTGCAACCCAAGGGGAGAGCCTTTTCCAGATACCAACCCTCCTGGCACCTTGACCATGGTCTTCTCAGCCTTCAGGACTGTGAGAAAATTAATTTCCGTTGTTTAAGCCACCTAGTCTGTGGTATTTTGTTATAGTGGCCAAGCAGACTCATGCATGTGCCAACAAATTTTTTCAGAGCCACTTAAGGAACACTTGAGAGCTTGGTGGGGATCAGAGAGCCAGGAAAGAGTCTGTCTTCATTGCAGGTCTCTGATAAAGCCAGTGGAGGATTGGAGTCTAGAACGTCAACTGAAATGTGAGTAACTAGACTATTTCAAATGTTTTCTTTGTCATATTTCTTTCACAAAACTGTCTTTATTGACAGTGAATAACAAGCAGTATTGGATTGAAGAGGTGATGATCCTGAGGTTAGAGAACAGAATAAAGTGAGTTAAAATACTGTGAAATAAATTGCTGATGCCATTATCTGCAGTTGTGGTCCATCTGTAGATTTTGTAAATAAATTATCTTTTTCTCACAGGCATCCAAGTCACTAATTATGTGTAAACAGTAAGAATTAAACTTCTGCCAAAAGAATTATCTCTGTAGCCAATAGCAACTTCCTTTGGCAGGACAAATGTATTCACCAGCATTAAAAACACTTTATTTTTTATTCCCAAATTAAATACTTATAACTAGTTTCCAAAAGAGACAACTGAAGATATGAAGAGACAAGACAAATGACCCTAGGCAAAGTATTTGATTTTTCTTATTGTAAAAGTAAAGATTAACCTTATTATTTTTTGAGTTGAGGTTTATAAGAGAAAAAGAACACCTTTTTTAAAAAGCTGTACTGCTTTCACGAGATGCAATAAGGCTTAGTAATAATATTTTCGAAATAGAAAGTGTTTGGATCTAAGGAAAGTTCTTTGAAGTACACATGGATTGGACTTGATATCTAAGGGTAAAATTAAAAGAGCCAGTTGAAGCAAAGACTCTGAAAGCATTTGCTGGCAAAGTATAAAAGTCTAAAATGTATATGCTATTGGAACATATTCAAAAGTAAACTATCCTTTATAATTCAATAATGATTAAAATATGAAAGAAAACAAAAACAAAGAAAATTATCTGAATTTCAGAATGCTTCATTTGAATTGTTGCCAATAAGAATACAATGGCTCAAAATTCTCATTTAGTTTGTGTATTTTAAATATGAATCATATCCAGTTTTTTATATATTAGGCACAGTCATGCCATAAACTTTCACGTATGTTATATTATTTAATTTAATTATCTGATAAATCCTCCCCAAAGAATCCTTCTATGTGTGTATCTCATGCCCATTTCTTACAGATGAGAAAACCAAGGGAAAATGGTGAAATAAGAGAAACTATCACCTGTTCTCTAGTCACAAAACAATGAAAGTGAAGTGAATATACAGTGGAACCTATTCTAAGTGTTTAAGGTTCTTATCACCCCCACCCCAAGTGTTCAACTGTGTCATCTTTCAGAAAATTACTTAAAGCAAATCTCCAGTCATGCGAACTGGGATACGACAAGTCAGCACGAGACAGAATGGAAAGACAAAACATGGCTTTAGTGCTCACCACTTTGTGCTGAATGTTATTACAAAGCTCTACTGGGGGTACACCAGATCTAGACCAAATCAACCTTGTAAAGTAATTGCTTTTCCTCTGATTGCTCTAAGGGAAATCCACAGACAATAAATACAGAACACTAACAAGTACAAGAAATGAGAGCTGCTGGCTAGAGACTTCCTTTTTGCCATGATGCCATAGTAACTGTCAAAGAAGTCCTCTGTGGACACTAATCTAAGTGCTGCAAAGGCTCATCTTACACACATAGCTCTTACATTTATACAGGGCTCCAGGTGCAAAGCGCTTCACAAGCATTACCTGAAATCATTGCACTTCCCACTAAATTGTGCTTCCTTCTGAAGCTTAAATAGCAAATATATCAACCCCAAACTGCCCATTAGATCTTAATCCTTATAAGCTATTCATGATTGTACTTTCCTATCTAAGAGATTCCTTTGAAAATTATAGTGTGTGAAATCTATAATCAGATATTCAAACTGAATTTAATTGTCATCAAGACAAATTAATGGGAGAATAATCTGAATGTAATAATTATGGTCTGAAAGAAAGTTATAAGCATTGATATTTTAATGAAGAAGAACTCTCAACTGGAAAATTAAATTAATTTATAATCCTGTCTTTTGGCATAAAGCTTATTTTTGAGAGCTTAAATAATAGTCTAAAGAAAGACACCTCCTTTCTCTTATGTCACATGTGCCAGACATATGGGAACAATTTCCAATTTGCACATGCTATGTCACAGTTCATGACAACACATAGGTAAGTTTTCATTTTTGAATTTTCAATAATTTATATGAAAAACTAATATTCATATTCAAAATAACCTTAAGTGCCAGTTGCCTTGAAGAATAAAACTTATCAATATATCAATTTTGACTCTTTTCAATAAATATTTTATATAACTAAATGCTTAGCATTTTTGTAAATTATTGTGTAATGTATTAACATACATAATATAATAATTAGAGCTAAGATTAATATTTAAAATATATTATCAAAAATATTTATCATACTTCCTTTCTATGTAGAGGTACAAATATTCATTTTCTATGGATGTGTGCACACAACTATATCTCCTTCAGAAAATATTTCTTTAAGAAGAGAATAGAATCACACATTATTGGAAATATGGGAAACCAAATTATTTCATATGAGATTAAATCCACAGCTATAGATTAGAAATGTATTACACTGCAAGAATTTTTTTATAGACAAAATTATAAATTATTTACTTTCAGCTATCTTTTAAAAAACCTGTCCAAAGATACAGAAAACAATACTAACAACCATATTTATAGTGGGGCTTTTTAATGTAGAGTTCAAAAAGCCTTATTTTATATTAGTTCATTCATTCTAACAGAATTTTTATTGCTTTTTTTCCTGTAATATGAAAAGTTCCTAAAAATCATTAAAGTTTAAGATTTCATTTGTATGTGTTTATAAGATATAAAAGCTCGTGTATAATAATAGAAACTCTTAACTCCAATGTATTCACTAAATTATGAAGGAAAGCCTTATCCTTAAACCTTACTTTACACTTGTATTTACCAAAACATATCCTATGTCTATTTGGAAAATACTGATCTAAACAAAGTTAAACAAGCATCTTTACTTCGCAGCTTTTAAAAGTCTCTGATTTAATAATGTGCTTTGTTACTATCTAATAGTGTATGTGACATGCAGCCTTCTCAAACATTTTTTGACTCTAGATTCTCCTTCTTTTTCCCCTAGAGAAGCTTATGTGATTACTGTGTTGTAGGGTCCACTTTGAGAATGCAACTGTAGGCTTTTGTGATTGGGAATCTAAAACGTAATTATAGTAATGTTACCATGAGTCATAATTTTTAGTGTAAAAAAATAAAATTATTTTAAAAGTTAAGTAAAACATTGTGATGTTGAAATTGAGTTATGTGAATTTTTAAAATACATATTTTTTAGTTCTGCCCATATAAATTCTGAAAGTAACATCATTCGACCAGCATTGAACACCTTCAGTGGTCGGGAATTACTCTCTACTATCCTTCTCCACTGAAAGGAACCAGAGATCATTGAAAAAATTGTTGATTCCTTTTGGGCAGGGAAAGTACAAGGTAGGTCTGGAAAATCTTATGTCGCAAAGCAAAGAAGCTGTCGATGATTAATGTGGACAGGTCAAAAAATCTTAGGACACAATTTAAAAGAGTTTTCTCTTATCAAAGTTATGACAACCTGAGCGTATAATACAAATTATTTTAATTGATGGAGACATATTAAGACTATGAAAATGGAGATTGCAACTATAGGCTTTCAGATTGGGAATTTAAATATATAAAAACACTTAACCAAAAACATTTATTTTCTTACCACTTGTGGCAGCTGTTAAACTAACTCCATGAGAATTTGTTATTAGAGAAAAATAATAAAACATTTAACCTGCCTTTCCATAAAAACTATATTTCAAGATCATCAAAGAGTTTGATTTTACAGAAGAATATCAGCTAATAAAGGCAGAATAAATGATAGAATTAGAAAAATCATCATTTTACAATCGTTAGTAAAACTAGTCATTCTAGCAAGAATTATCAATTAGCATTAAATCTCCAGGGAAATGGATAATAGATGTGATTTTCGCTGATCAACACTATTTCTGCTTCTCCTCTGTCAGGAATGCATAGTAGTAATGCACTTCCCTGTCCTTTGAAGTTAGGCAGAGCCAATGACTTGTTTTGTTCAATAATATATGAATAGGAGCAATATGTGTCACTTACAGGCAGAAACATTTAAGAGACACTGCATACTTGTTCATTTTGCTCTTTCCCTGCCTTGGCGATGACAAAGAGTGTGTTCATATGGAGATTTAATTCTGAGTCACGACATAGTGGAAAATTGCAGACTTTGAATCAATAAAAAATAAATTTTTGTTATTGCAAGCCACTGAAATTTTGGAACTTTTAGTTACTTCAGCATAATCTAGTCTTTTCTGACTATTATAATGATGATTGAACATTTGATTGTGATAAAGAAACACCACAAATATGTTTATCTAGTAACAAGGGAAAGAAAACATAACTGTATCATAGAGAGTAGAATGTTATCACCTTCATCAAAGGGTCAGCCTGGGAATCACTGATGATGGGGCTACCAGGTGTCTCTGATGGAATGCGAAATGACATATAAGTCGTCTATTGTATTCTAACCAAAATTCTTAATATTAACATAGTCAGATTTTTACCTCCAACTTCCAGTTTATAGAATATCATGGTGATAGAGGAATAAGCTAAATGACTCCACAAATCCAGAAGTTAAAACTAATGATAGGACAATTAACCTGGTCTCTTAAACATATCAGTTGTTGTTAAAAAAAAAAAAAATACATAAAGAAGAGAAGCTTGGCCAAATGCCATATGTATGTAGTCCCAAATTGCACCTGAGTTTGCATAAACTAGCTACAAAAAGTATATGGAAGACAGACAATTGGGGAAATTTTAATATGAAATAGATATTAATATTAGGTAATATTGAATAATTGTTAGTAATTGCATTAGATGCGATAATATTATTTTGAGTACTTATGGACATGTTCTTATTGTTCAAATATTAATTCTGATATTTAGAAGTGAAATGTCACTTTTACATATGTCAACATCCTGAAGATAAGTCTTTAAAATGTCTATTATGAGTTACATACTTGGTGACAGAAATATCATTTTAAAGGCTCTAAACGTAACAAATGTGAAATGAATTAAAACAAAGTTGAAAAAAAATGGAGATTTAAACAACTTGTATTTATGCTTATAATTACATACAATTTCATTTTAAGCTAGACCTCTAAAGGTTCTGCAAATTAACAAATATTACTTACTTTATACTGGATTATCTTCACATCCTTTTCTCACTTTTTAAATTTAATCATTGTCAGATCATTGAACCAATTACTACTCAGACAAGTCAGCTCTACTGTCTGGCGCTGTTTACTGCCAAATGAAAATCAATAGAATCAGTCATCATTATCGATTCTAAAGTGACTTTGAAAGCACCCAATGCATTGAGTTTTGGAAACCTTTTCATACTGTCTTGGAAACTTCCTTTGTTTCTCAAACAATATGATATATCATGAGGTCCTATTTTGTCCCCTAACTCTCGCCTCCCTCTTCAGTCTGATTCATGCCACCACTACCTTTGCTGTCTGGTTTCTAGTGGCATGGCCTTCATTCATTGCCTAGAATAAGCTGTGCTCTTTCTCTTTCCTCAAAGACCTCGGTCATGCAGATTTCTCTGCCTGACTCTTTTTCTTCTCCCTCTTTAACTAGATAATTTTTATATACACTTTAGATAAAAACTCAAAAATCACTTTTCAAGGAAAAATTTCCCAGACACCCCAGACTTGGTATAACTTCCCAAAGCTCTGCTCATATTCTGATGGTATTCTGTACTTCCCTCAGAGCCTTAGCATAGTTTGTATTTATACATATATTTTTGTGCTATTTCTGTAGATGTTCAGCTCCATGAGAACAATAATCGTTCCTCTTTTGTTTACTGCTATATCATCTGCAACTAACACAGCATCAAACACTTGGAATGTATTTAATAAAGATTTGCCTCACGGATATTTTGAACTTGGGGATGTGAGGCAGTATGAGAAAGTGACACACTGGGCAAGAATTGTTTCTTATCTTGTTCATTGTCATATCCCTGGATATACAGAGGTACTAAATAAATATTTTTTGCATAAATAAAAGGGATTGGAGAAAAAACATTTTTATCTGAGTCTTATTTCAGCTACATACCATCTGTAATCTTGATCCTCACTTCCGTATCAGTTAATTATCTATAAAATGAATTGTTTAAAGGATGACTTCTAAGGATACTTTTTGTGCTTAATGACTTTAAAACTAGAATTTTCAATTATTCACTTTGCTATTGCAAACACTTTATTTGATGCTAGTAATGAGAACAATCAACAGACCTGAAACAAACAAGCATTTATTGTACAATTATAAATTGACTTTAATTCAAATCAACATCTCAGCAATGCTTTTGTGGAATTTGACAAGCTAATTTTTACATTTATATGGATGTACAAAAGGGCAAGAATAGTCAAGATATTCTTAAAGAAGAATTAGGTAGGGAACCATAAACTATCAGATTGGCAGTCTTATTTTAAAATTATAAGCCTGAAACAATACTATGGTTGTATACAGATAGACAGATAGAGAAATAGAATGGAGAGCCCAGAAACAAGCCCATACATACAGGTAAACTTGACATATAATGTAGTTTTATTGTATAATCATTGGTATGATTATTCTCAATAAATTATGTTGAAAACTAGAAATTGGGCCGGCCACGGTGGCTCATGCCTGTAATCCTAGCTCTCTGGGAGGCCGAGGAGGGCGATTGTTTGAGCTCAGGAGTTCGAAACCAGCCTGAGCAAGAGCGAGACCCCGTCTCTACTAAAAATACAAAGAAATTAATTGGACAACTAAAAATATATAGAAAAAATTAGCCGGGCATGGTGGCTCATGCCTGTAGTCCCAGCTACT
>CAUYRB010115102.1:0-12442 GCA_963574695.1 Propithecus perrieri | reverse complement strand
GAGCGAGACCCCGCCTCTACTGAAATTAGAAAGAAATTAATCGGCCAACTAAAAATATATACAAAAAATTAGCCGGGCATGGTGGCGCATGCCTGTAGTCCCAGCTACTCGGGAGGCTGAGGCAGTAGGATTGCTTGAGCCAAGGAGTTTGAGGTTGCTGTGAGCTAGACTGACGCCACGGCACTCTAGCCCGGGTAACACAGTGAGACTCTGTCTCAAAAAAAAAAAAAAATGATAGGTGAATATTGAATGTTTAATACATGATATCATTAAATATTTTCTAATGTAAAGTATCATAACATCAAGATACAATTGAACCACGTATAAATAATATGATATATGTATATAGGCATAGGTTAATGTTCTTAACGTATAATGTGATTTATAAATATTAGAAACATTATTTCCCTAATAGGAAAAAGAGTTTGAAATAGTCAAAGTATCAAAAAAAGTCAAAATATTATTCATATGATGCAATATTATATCATCATTAAAATTACAAGAATGGTGTGATTACATCGATAATGTAAATTATAGGTAATTTTAAGTAAATAAGACATCATAAAATATACCATTTCATCTCATATATGTATATCCAAAAATACATTTGTATATAAATATGTATTTCTATAAACATATGTTTGCAATTTCATGAGTGTTCCCACATTATTGGGAAGAAATATACAAAAATGTTAATAATAATAATTTCCAGATGTTGATTTGTGGATTTTTGCATTTTTCCCATAATTTGAATTTTTGGTTAAAAAATCAATTAAATATCAGAGGCTTATGTAATTTTTAAATATTTTATAATAAGCATGTGTTACTCTTTAGTCAGAAATGTACAAGTTATCAAAATATATCAAAGAACATAAGGCATAGCTCAAGTATAGATTATTTTCTTATACTGAATGATAAATATTACTTTAGTTATATTCAATACTATTAATGAAAATCAGAAAAATAATTATGTATGACAGTTTGTGGTGACACTATGCTAGAATATTTTTATTTTGCAAAAGATATACTATCATGTGTTTTAAAATATGACTAGCTTTATGGGCTAGTTAATAAGCTAGTAATGAGGAAGACTTCTTAAGTATTGTCACCTTAACCAAGTAAATTAGATAACAATCATTTGATGGTTAAAAAAATAAATTCAAAAAATCTAATGTTATCAATTTCAGAACTATATTTTAAGAATTTTAAAAATAAGGAATTACAAAGACCAAAAGTAATCAAACACGAAATAGGTAAATTAACACAACCAAAATGCTCTAATACTCAGTCACTTTTTTCTTCCGTAGAGATCTCTCAATTATTAAAAGGTGATACACCGAAGCAGAATCAGATTCCAGGGGATTGCACTGACAAAAGCATTTAGAGGAACTCAGAGTGGAGTTGAGCAAATGACATGATTGTATCATGGGTACATGAATTCTAACTATGAAGCTACCATGATGTTTACAAGAATGGAACTTAAATCCAAGATAACTTGTATTCAAATTCACATATTAAAAATACATTGGCTTGGATTATCCACCTTATTTCAAAATAAATTTAATGCTATGTATTATAACATTGTGACACATACTTCAAATTGACCCTTTGATTTATAGCCTCTATAATCATAAATTTTACTCTATCTATATATAATTTACTTACACATGTAGTTTAAAGACAAATGGCTTATGGGATCTTTTTTGTTAAATGATACATTAGGTTTTTTTCACTCAAAGTAAAATAGGAACTTAAAGTCGTTACTTTGCTTTTCTGTGTAGCATGTTTAAAGTCTCAGTATAATGTATGCACATTGGCTAAAAATTTACAAATTTTGTTTTTACTTTACACTCTGCCTTTACTCCCATCACTACTATTACTAATGCTCTATGTTTTACCTCTAAATAAAAATAAAACAAAGATCAAAAAGTTTAAATCACATTCCCAAGACACAGAAACAATAGTCAATAAACTTTAACTTTAAAAAGATTTTGTTTGTTTTATTTTTAACCATATATTTGGTATACTCACACTACCTTACATTGCTATTTTCTGAGTACCAGCCTTACCATATACCTTTTTCCTTTTGTTCTATTTCCTCATCTGTATAATGAAGGGAATTTTGTTTTATTTTATTGTTAACACTTTGGCAGTTTTTTTTTATTTTTTATTTCAGAGTATTATGAGGGTACAAACATTATGGTCACACTTTATGTCTTTGCCTCACCCAAGCGAGGGTTAAAGGCATGCCCTGAATCTCTTTTCAATAAATGGTGCTGGAAAACTGGATAGCTACATGCAGAAGAATGAAACTTTGGCAGTTTTTTAATAAAGTTACACATATACCTCTCACATGACCCAGAAATCTCATTCCTAGGCATTGATCCATGTATTAGTCCTCTATGAATGCTGTTACAAATTATCACAAATTAGATAGCTTAAAACAATCCAAATTTATTATATTACTGTTCAATAAATCAGAAGTTCTGCACACATGGCTCTCACTGGGCTAAAATCAAGGTGTTAGCAGGGCTGCGTTTCTTTCTGGGGTTTTTCTTGACATTTTTAGTTTCTAGAAAATGACTGTATTCCTTGCCCCTCCTTTCTTCAAAGGTAGGAATGTTGAGTCAAGTTCTTCTCAAGGAGCCAGGTCTTTGATTCTCTACCTTATTTTATTTTTAATTGAGAAATAATAATTATATATATTATGACAGTACAATATGATGTTTCCTTACATGTATACATTGTAGAATGATCAAATCAGGCTAATATACATATCACCTCAAATATTTATCATTTCTTTGTGGTAAAAATATTTAAAATCCTCTCTTTTAGCTGTTTTGAAATATACAATACGTTATTATTAACTATTGTGACCATGCTGTACAATAGATTACCGGAGCTTATGTCTTCTAACTGAAATTTTGTACCCTTTGATCAACCTCTCTCCTTCCACCCATCTAGCCCCTCCCCCATGCCTCTGGTAACCAACATTCTACTCTCTCCTTGTATGAATTTGGCTATTTTAGATTCCTTATATAATTACAGTCATGAACCACATAAAGAGGTTTTGGGTATCCACAAGCTGCATGTATGATAGTGATCTCATAAGAATATAATACTGCATTTTTACTCTGCCTTTTCTGTGTTTAAGTATATTTAGATACACAAATACTTACCATATGTTCCAGTTGCACACAGTATTCAGTACAGTAACATGCTGTACAGGTTTGTAGCCTAGGGGCAATAGGCTATACCTCATAACCTCAGTGAGTAGCAAGTTATACCACCATGGTTGTGTAAGTACACTATATTATATAGATTGTCTAATGGCATATTTCTCAGAATAAATCCCTATCATTAAGTGATGCATGTCTGTATATGATCAGTGATTTCCTTTCTACCTCTCCTTTCTAAATTCCAAAAGGAGGAAAACCATAAACAGAATTTTTAGTATGTAAGCATAAAATATATCTTAAGTTTAGATTCCCTTCTTGAACAGAACGAACAATTCCTCAGCCAGTAACGTGACAAATATTTGTATGGTATAAGTGCATGATTATGGTACAAACATCTTAAACAACTGCTTAAGCATATTTATAGTAATGGAATTTTTCTTAGAAATCTTCCACATATGTTAATGAGAGCTTAAGGATTTCCTCATGTGATCATGTTAATGAAGGCTTTAAAAAAGAAACAAATTATGTTTGAATTCTAATATTTAAAAGTATTTTTTATTTTTAATCATGGGTATACAAAAGTTGTACATATTATACGGTACGTGTGATTTTTGATAGGGGCATACAATGTGAATTAATCAAATCAGCATAACTGGGATATCCATCACCTCAAGTATTTACCATTTCTTCGTGGTAGGAACATTCCAATTCCATGATTTTAGTTATTTTAGAGTATACAATAACTTACTGTTGACGATAGTCGCTTTGTTGTTCTATCAAATACTGTTCATTCTATCCAACTATGTAACTATATTTTTGCATCCATTAAACATCTCACTTTATCCCTCATTCCTAGTTACCCTTCCCAATCTCTGGTAACAATCATTCTATTCTTTGTCTCCGTGAGATCAGTTGTTTTAATATTTAGCTCCCACATATTGGTGAGAACATGCAAGATTTGTCGTTCTGTGCTTGGCTTATTTAACTTAATATTCTCCAGTTCCATCTATGTTGTTGCAAATGACAGGATTTCATTCTTCTTAGTTGGAAATATTCCATTGTGTATATGTATCACAATTTCTTTATCCATTGATCTGTGGATGAAAACTTAGGTTGATTCCAAATTGTGACTATTGTGAATAGTACTACAAAAAACATGGGAGTGTAGATATCTTTTTGATATACTGAATTCTCTTCTTTTGGATTTATACTGAGCAGTGGGAATACAGGCTCATATGGTAGTTCTACTTTTAGTCTTTTGAAGAACCTCCATGCTGTTCACCATAGTGGCTGCAATAATTTACATTCCCACCAATGGTATAAGAGGGGTCCCCTTTTTCCATGTCCTCACCAGCGTTCATTATTGACTGCCTTTTTGATAAAAGCCATTTTAACAGGGATATGATAATATCTCATTGTAGTTTTGATTTGCATTTCTGATGACTAATGATGTTGAACATGTTTTCATATGCCTGTTGGCTATTTGTATGTCTTAAGAAATATCTATTCAGATCTTTTACCCATTTTTAAGCAAATTATTTGATTTTTTCCTTTTGAGTTTTTTATGCTCTTTACATATTGTAGTTACTAATCCCTTGTCAGATAGATAGTTTGCAAATATTATCTCCCATTCTGTGGGTTGTCTCTTCACTTTGTTGATTATTCCCTTTGCTGTGCAGAAGCTCTTTAGCTTGATGTGATCCCATTTGTCCAATTTTGCTTTGATTGCTTGTGCTTTGGGATATTTCTAAGAAATCATTGCTCAGACCAATGTCGCAGAGCATTTCCTCAATGTTTTCTTTTTGTAGTTTCATAGTTTCAGGTCTGAGATTCAAGTATTTACTCATTTTGATTTGATTTATGGATATAGTGAGAAACAAGGGTCTAGTTTAATTCTTCTGCATATGGATGTCCAGTTTTCCCCACACCATTTACTAAAGAGACTGTCCTTTTCCCAATGTATGTTCTTGGTAATTTTTTCAAACTTAGGTTCACTATAGATGAGTGCATTTATTTCTGGATTCTCTATTGTATTCCATTGGTCTATGTGTCTGTTTCTATGCCAGTACCATGCTGTTTTGGTAACTACAACTCTGTAGTTTGAAGTTGGATAATATGATTCCTCCAGTTTTGTTCTTTTAACTCAGGATGGCTTTGGCTATTCTGGGTCATTTGTGGTTTCATATAAATATTAGGTTGATTTTATTTTCTATTATAACTGTGTAAATAGATTTTTGAATACCACTTAGCCTTTAAGTAGGATTTGCCTTTCATTCTAAATAATTACCAAGAAAGAGCAATTATTATCATCTAATCCCATCAAACCTAGTTTAGCTATGTCACACATGATCAAAGTGGTAGTCTGTTCCTAATTACAAGTCATTAATTACTATTTCCCTCACTAGATTATTTCCTCTGTTTACTTTGATGAATAGAGAAGGGCCAACCTAGAAGTCATTCTCAGCCAAGAAGCCAGAATGAAGTTTAGAATTGCCTATTGGTCTGTCCTCGTTATGATTTTCCTAAAGTTGTACGTATGTCCTGTTGCACTACCATGGTACTGCTTCACTGTAGTATCATTCGAAAGGAGATACGAAGTATATTATTTGGGAATCTGTTAAAAATAATTAGGCAAGCAATTCCAAATTTAGCACAATTATTCAGCTAACTTTCTTCACAGTATTTAACACTAATCATTCCATTATGTTTTAAAAAAGTATAATTTTAGAGAGCAAAGGGCAGATGGAACAGAAAAAAATAGTAATCCTATGCTGTATCTTTTGTTTTTAGCAGTTCAGATATGATAAGATTGGTATGGATTTAATCTAGCTATCTGACTGATTGATTGGTTAATTTCTATTAGCTCATTAAGTGTCCTGTGAACTTTTTGAGTCTGCTGTCAGTAATTTGGGAACATTTTCAGTTATTTTCTTTTCAAATATTTCTTCAACCTTATTTTCTCTTTCTCCTTTAGAGATTTAAGTTACACTTAAGTTAAATGGGTTGATATTGTTCCACTGGTTTAGGATATTCTGTTCTTTTGTTCACTCTGTTTTCTTTGTTTTCCAGTGTGGTTAGTAATTCCTTCTGACCTACCTGCGTGTGCACTGATTCTTGCTCAGCTGTGTCAGTCTACCGCTAAGTCCACTGAAGGCATTTTTTTCTGGCTGTCACAGCGAGTTTTTTTTTTTTTTTTCTCTTGCCATTTCCATTTGATTCTTTATTATATTTCCCATATCCCTCCTGAAATTGCCCAACTGATTTTGTATATGTCCTCCCTTTCCTATAAGAGACTTTAACATATAAATAACAGTTATTTTAAATTACATGTCTGACAATTTGCACACCTATTTCAAAGTTGAGTTTGGTTCTGATGATTTCTTAGTGTCTCTTAAAATCTCAGAATGATTCCTTGTGTTTAAGGTAGGGGATGATTTACCAGAAAGTTTCATTTTTTCCCATTGCGTACTCTACCCTCAGCTTTATGTCTTCCCATTACGCTGAGACTCTGAGAGAGTCTGCCTGTAGCACTGCACATTACTTAGAGACTTGTTAGCCAGATGATATGGGTGGACATTCTCTGTTACTCTAATTAAAGCTTGGTCTTGAGCATGCATCATGTTCTTGAATCTCAGGATTGTCACCTTCTGAGTTTTTCTCCCTTGCATAAAGTTCTGAGCCCTTGTACTATTCTTACTTTATCCCCAAAGGTAGAGGATTGTGCTTTATATTTTTGGTTCTTGTCCTGTCCATAATAAATGTTTGGCATTGTCCTAAAGCCAACAGTGTTTTTTGCCATTCTCCCCATAAAATAAGGGTTTTGTTCAATAAGGATGACAGGGCAGGGGATTTCAGGAAAGTTGTGTGCCCCTCCTGATGTGACTGCTCTTTCCCCCTGGCCAGCACCATGAAGGGACTTTCTCAGAACTCATCCAGTCTTTTATGTGAGCAGTCAGTGGGGTTTGGGAAGGAAAAGCCTGCAAGGAAGTTCAGAATCCCTCTGTATTTGAGGAACCCAGAGGTTTTATCCTCTTTTGTCAGTGAATACTTGACCTCCACCATTTCTGCAACTACTCTGGCTAAATCCAGCTGTGTCTTTCCCAGGAAAGTATAAAAGCGAATAAAATTTAAAAATAAGAAATATAATTCTCCCTGTTGAAAATAAGACAAGAGACCTTCGCTCTGTTTTTTTAGAACATTTACTTTAGAAAACTTGTAATTGTAAGTTATTTCTGTGTATCTTTGAAATGTGTGTAAATCCTTTTAAAGGCTAAATAAGCCCTTTGCCAGCTTTATGATCCAGGAATGTTTTTCTCAAGGACCTGAGAACCATCTTTTTGAAATCTAGTTACCAAGGAAGATAGAGTTTCTCTCTCCCAGTTTCTGTGGGAGCATAGGAATCTAACTTCAGAAAGAGATCTCCTTCATAAAGATATGAGAAATTTATTTTTCCTTCCAATAATGGTAATTAGCAAAAACAGATTCCCACCTAACCACCAAATTAATTTAGGATGAACTACATATAACAAATGGCTCTGTCAAGTCTTCTTCTTTGGGGACCAGTTATTGTTTATCTTGAGAACATGTACATAATGAGTTGTATCTGCTTGCCTTTATAAAGGTTGAGATTTCTTTCTCTCTTTGCAATCTCTTGGCAGCTTGCCTGTGATTAATATCAAATTCTGGTCTAATGCTTAGTTAATAATAAAATTCTTTTCTTTGTCGTTTACCTTTGTGGAGAGGTTTTCTGGGTTGGGGGGAGATTTTGTCTTTAATTATATTTTCCCAACAAATCTAGGCCTCATGTCCAGTCATTCCTTGTTGGTGAGTGTCTCACATTGACTTTTTGGCCAGTCAATTGCTGTGTGACCTCAATACTGTGATGGAGTCAAGAAAAGTCACGAACTTGCTATTCGTCTGGCTTTTCTTAGAATATTAGGAATATTGTTCTTCGTAATCTACATTCCAATCCCTGCTCAGTGGAAACAGAAAGTACTTTAATGCCTTTTTGATTCAATTAACTGAGAGAGAAAGGAGAAATAGGTGGAAAATTGTTTTCAGTTTTAAAAATAGGGCTTATTCATTTTTGTCCCAGTACTAGAATTTTGTATTGAAATTCTAGATAAAAAGCAAACAGAAATCTCAGCCACATGGCCAGAATTCAGACTATACAACCAGGCCTCACAGAGAGAAGACGTATTACATAAATAGATCCCAGGACATTGTTAATGATCTAATGTGACTTTAGGAAGAGGGTTATCCTTTTGGAACCCCAGCATCATTGTTAGTTGATTCTTTTTCAAATTGTCTCTATTTTTACCTCTGCAGAAGCTACTGGCCCTAAACCTGATATTCTGTTGGGTAGATATTTTTTTCTACTTTGCGTTTTTCTTTCTTTATTAAAAATATAATATATATTAATATGTGTGTGTGTGTGTATATATATATATACACACATGCATATATACGTTTGGTGTACTCCTATCCTTGAGTGGACATTGTTCTGCTACTACTGTGAACAAAACAACCATATTTCTGCCATTCCACCAATCCAGATTTTTGGGGGACAGAAAGTACGATTGGCAAGCTAAGCAAATTAGCCTGTTTAGACATAATTTGTCCTCCAGGCAACATCAAAAGCTACTCTACTGCTAGAGATTAACTATTCTTAGGAAAACATTGCAGCCAAGAGAAATCCTACAGAATCAGGTAGGGATTCTCCTTTAGCAAGTGAAAATTTATCAGTATGTCCTAGAACTGGACTGGGTACAGCAACCACTGCCAGTGTCTTCTAAGATGTGCATCAAAAAAGTATAATACATTTTAATAATACACAACTGCTACAACCCAGTCAAAAATTAATCTATGCCCTCAGGCTTCTCTGTACACACACCCAGTTTGCTGGACTTTATTAGAAAAAAATATTTTATTTCAAATCTTGACATTCATGTTTTTAATGCCTGCTATGCCCTTACCGTAGCCATTCCTCCCTTTCCTACATAAGCTCTCTCCCAAACACAATGACTATTTCAAACTTTCCCCATCATCTCAATCCCAGGCATACCAAGATCTCTTCCTTTTGAAAAGATTTCAGCTCCTCCTTACACACCAAACGTAGACACAAAAAGATGGAAAATCACTCAATACCTTGATATGAAATCTAAAAATGTAGGGTCTAGAGCCATCCCTTCCTCATTCCTTCTTGTTACAATATAACACATTATTTTCCTAGTTCCTATGGCTATTGATTCCATTTACACTTCATACTCCCTTTCATTTTTCTGACACTATGGCTAATTGATTATGCCATTTCCCTTTTTTTAAAATTTTTCTATTCACTGGTTCCTTTCATTTATACAAACTTAAATCTCTCCCATCGACAAAGAAAACATCACTTTACTACATGGCTACCTCCAGTACTACATTGCCTATTTCTTCCACTCATTGAAAACTTTCCAAAAGATTTAGTTTTTAGCCCTTGATGATCTTTGATGTCTATAATTTCTTGTTGTCTCAATACTCTGTAAACTGGATACTTTCCAAGGAAATATTTATCACCAAGATTACTATTGCCTCACTTTGGACACTTCTCTGCTATTGTGTTAAGCTCCAATGCTGCTATTGGACATTTCTTTTTTCCTTTTCGAATCTAGTGTGCCTCTCAGTTTTTGAATACCACTTCCCAATCTGTTTTGAGACTTCTCTTTCTTTTTCTTTTTTTTAATAATTTTTTTTTTTTTGAGACAGAGTCTCACTCTTTTGCCTGGGCTAGAGTGCCATGGCGTCATCCTAACTCCCAGCAACCTCGAACTCCTGGGCTCAAGTGATCCTCCTGCCTCAGCCTCTTGAGTAGCTGAGACTACAGCCATGTGCCACCATGCCCGGCTAATTTTTTCTATATATTTGTAGTTGTCTGATTAATTTCTTTCTATTTTTAGTAGAGATGGGGTCTTGCTCTTGCTCAGGCTGGTTTCGAGCTCCTGAGCTCAAACAATCCGCCCACCTCGGCCTCCTAGAGTGTTAGGATTACAGGCGTGAGCCACTATGCCCTGCCTGAGACTTCTCTTTCTATACCTGTTAATTATAGTGGTGTATTATCCAAGAATTTCCCTAGAATTTTATCTTTCATTAATATAAAGAGGCTTTATGTGTAAGCTTATTCATAACTTTATTTTTATTAAAACATTATATTCTGATTGACATTCAACCTAATATTTCATTCTGGATTTTTTCCTCTGGAACTTATGACCCATGCAACTGCCTATTACACAGCTCTTTTTGGATGTCCTATAGACCAGCAGTCCCCAACCTTTTTGGCACCAGGGACCAGTTTCATGGAAGACAATTTTTCCACAGACTGGGTTGAGGGGGGAGGGATGGGTTTGGGATGATTTGAGCACATTACATTTATTGTGCATTTTATTTCTATTATTACATTGTAATATATAATGAAATAAATATACTACTTACCATAATGCAGAATCAGTGGGAGCCCTGAGCTTGTTTTCCTGCAACTAGATGATCCCATCTGGGGGTGATGGGAGACGGTGACACTCAAAGTGCAATGCTTATGTTCAATCTACTCCATAATCTCGTTTTGGTGGCTGTCACTGCAGAAAACCGTGCTCCACAAAGATAGCATGTTGGAAATATAAGCAGGCTGTCCAGTGCTTTTGTGGAAATCTTAGAATATTCCACCTTGACTTTAATCCAGAATATAAGGAGATTTGAAATTGTCTCAAACGTACTTTTAAGGCCACCATCATTTGCTATTTCAAGCAGTTAATCCTCCTGTAGCAATGACAAAGTTGATTCAC
This sequence comes from Propithecus perrieri, assembly GCA_963574695.1. Taxonomy (NCBI): domain Eukaryota; kingdom Metazoa; phylum Chordata; class Mammalia; order Primates; family Indriidae; genus Propithecus; species Propithecus perrieri. The sequence continues at coordinate 1,446 of CAUYRB010115102.1, read as the reverse complement.
CTGGCTTATTCACAAATGGGTTGTGGATCCATTCCTTCCCATTCGGGGGTCTTTTGTGGTTGGGCAGTAATATTCAAACTCTTTTGAAAGCTGAGATAGGTGATCATGCATCAGCTGGGAGAAAGAAGGTCCTGGCTCAGCCTCTTTCAAAATTTCTTCTAATGTTTGAAACATGTCAAAAATTCCCATGTTTACTCATTGCCCCCATAATTCCAGTTTGTCTTTGAATGCAGCCACTTTAGCTGCCAGCTTGAACGCAGTTGTGTTCTCCCCTGAAGTGACAGATTGAGTTCACTGAGCAGGTTGAATATGTCACACAAGTAAGCAAGTTTTGCGACCCATTCCGCATCACTGAAATGTACTGCTAGTGGTGACTGTATTCTCAAAGAAATCTCTGACGTGGCTCTCGTAACTCAGAAACTCCAGCCAGTGATCTACCTTTAGAAAGACATCTCACTTCTGTGTATAAGAGAAGACGTGTGTGCTCTGCGTCCATCTCCTCAAAGAGCTGTACGAACAGACGTTGAGTTAAGGGCGTGTACTTTAATGTGGTTGATAATTTTAATCACATCCTGTAAAACATTGTTTAGTTCAGGTGACATTTTCCAGCTAGCCAGCACTTCTCTATGGATGACACAGTGTGTACGCCCACATTCAGAAGCAACAAGTAGTGCTTCCTTGCCACAAGTAGTGAAACCAGAAAGCCGTCCAGTCATAGTAGCTGCTCTGTCCGTGCATATACCAACACAAAATGACCAATTCAGTTTTCCTGATATGTAATCATTCAAAGACTTCAATAGTTCTGCAGCTGTGCTGTTGGTTGGCAACAAAAGAGCACATAACATATCCCCATGCACATCCTCCTGAAAAACATATCTCACAAAAACAAGCATTTTTGCCTTGTCAACACTGGTAGACTCGTCAACCTGGATCATGTACCACAGTGACTCATTAATCCTCTCTAACAATGGTACCTCAGTATCCTCTGCTATTTCATCAGTTCATCTAGTTATATTTACAGTGGTAGTCGAAAGAGGAACATGTGCCACCTTTTGAACTGCAGCCTCTTTTAAAAGTTAATGGCAAATGTCCTTACCAGCTGGCAGGATCAACTCCTAGCCTATAATAAAGGGTTACTTAGCGTTAGCACTGTGGTTAGCCATTAAGAATGATGCTCTCAGTGCAGACACACTTGATGAAGTCGTGGCCTTTGATAATTTCTTCTGTTATTCATGTTTTTTTTTTTTTTCTTTTGAAAAACTCCAAAGGCTTGTCTTTTAGTGCAGAGTGCTTGGTCTCCACATGGTGAAGCAGTTTTGAGGGTTTTGTGGCTTGTCGGATAGCCGGTCGCCACATATTACACAAAGTGGGCTTGGAGAATGTGAATCACCTGTTGCACTGAACCTGTAATTTAAGTAGGACTCTTGGTATTTTCTTTTAAATGCA
>CAUYRB010115100.1:0-16817 GCA_963574695.1 Propithecus perrieri | reverse complement strand
AAGTCCCTATCTGCGATATATACCAGGTGCCATAACCTTTGTTCAAAGAAAGTCTTAGGGCCAGGAGTGGTAGCTCACGCCTGTAATCCTAGCACTTCGGCGGGTTCAGGTGGGAGTATTGCTTGAGGTCAGGAGTTTAAGCCCAGCCTGAGCAACATCGCAAGACCTCAACTATGCTAAAAAAAAAAAAAAAAACAAAAAAACTAACCAGGTATGGTGGCACTCCTGTAGTCCCAGCTACTAGGGAGGCTGAGGCAGGAGGATGGCTGGAGCCTAAGAGATTGAGGCTGCAGTGAACTATGACAGCACCACTGTACCCTAGCCTGGGCAACAGAACGAGATCCTGTCTCGAAAACAAAAGGAAGTCTTATGTAAACCCCAATATACAAAATCAAAGCAGATCTGCTTTAAAATCCAATAGGATAAAGCAAGATTTAAGTAATATACGGGGAATGGCACAGAATTCTGAGAAAGATGTTTCCATGGTTAAAGAAATTTATGATTTACAACAGACTGTTCAAATAGAATTACAGGAAGTAGAAATCCCAGCAACAAAGAAATACCTGCCATACAGTGATAGCGCAGTGAGCATGAGTAGAGGAGCTATTTACTCTGCAAATCTTTGACTTAAAAAATTGCACAAGAGCCCAGATTACCATCCCCTGGGTCACCTTAATGCATGTGGCTCATCTGCCAGAAAACTGGCCACATGCCCCTAACACTCAAGTCGGGACACGGCTGGTCTCATTACATTTCTTCAAAAGACTCAGCAACTTCACAGCATGAGCCCAGAGCAGGGACCACGGAGAAAAGGAAGGCCATTTTAGCAAGTTCAGCGAAATGCAAAATTGTGTCAGCAGATGCTCCCAGTTAGCGACATCCTGGCACTGCCACTGCACGTCTAACAGTCTGAACGTTTGCTTCCAAAAGGGACAACGTGGCTCGGCAGGACTTCCCTCCACTGAGAGAGTAGCAAATTTTAAAAAAGGAAAGAGTATGAGTTAATGCCCTAAAAAGCTGTCCTCTTCTGAAAATGAAGTTCTAAAGATTTAACCACTAATTACTAATATCCAAATATATCAATAAATAAATACTCAAATAGGTTAAATACTTTAATTAAAAAGACAAAGATTGTCAATGGGGTTATGAAAAACAGAAAGAAAAAACCAGCCATATGCTTGTTAGAAAAGAGAAACACATTAATTGTAAGGATAAAGAAATACTAAAAATAAAAGGAGAGAAAAAGAAATACTATGCAAACACTAACCAAAAGGAGGTGGACGTAGCTATTCTAACATCCGACAAAGCAGGCTTTAAGGCAGGCAGTAAAGACGGACGTTACAGAACGACAGAAGGGCCAATTCAACAAAGAAGTGTGACAAGCCTCAATTTGTAAATACCTAACACAATCTCAAAATACATAAAGCAAAACTGACAGAACTAGAAACAAAAATAGATGAATTTACAATTTACAAAGCACTCTTTGCAACTGATAGAACAAGCAAACCCCCGAAAAAACAAAAACGAAGAAAAACAAAAACAAAATTAGTCCAGAAGATCTAATTAAACTTCACCTGACTGACGTATGCGACTGACATATGGACCCAACCACAGAACGCACGTCTGCTGCACGTACACGTGGAATACATGCCAGAAGAGACAGCGTGAGGCTACAAGCTGAGTCTCAAAAACTATTAAATACTGAAACCATGAAGAGTGTGATTTCTGACCCACATGGAAATCTCAACAAAGGAAGGAAAATGAGAAAAATCTCCATTTGTTTGGAAACTAATCAATATACTTCTAAATAACCCATTTGTTAAAGCAGATACAATACTGGAAATAGGAAAATGTTTGTAACTGAATAATGAAAACACAAGTATCATTACTTGTAGGATGAGGATAAAGTGATATTGAAGAGGAAATTTATAGTCACAAGTGGATATATTAGACAAGAACATCAACAACCTAAGCTTTATCTCAAGAAGCTAGAAAAGGAACAGCAAATCAAACCTACAAAAAGAAGATAAAGGAATGAAAGGTGAGAGTGGAAATCAAAGTAGCAAATATACAGCAGAGACAATTAACAAAGCCACAAGCTGATTCTTCGAAGAAAAGATTAATGAAATTGAGGAACTCCTAGCAAGACTGTCCCCCGACCCAATAAAATTAATACAAAAATTCTCACACCGCTATGAGTATATATTTAAAATGTGCATTTAGGGATTTCTAAAAATGTGTTTCCTCCAAATAACACTATGAAAGAAATCCATGTTTTCTATGGCTCAGATGCTATTAATAAGTGTGCTGGCTACGGGCCCCCAGCAGAGGCCACGGGAAATAGAGCTCCCATGTGGGTGACGTGATCAGCCTTCACAACCCAAACTAGCACCGTGGGGTAGATCCAAAACATTAAGGTTTAATAACAAGAACAAACCACCCTATATAAAATAGCAACACCCGTCCACCGACCCGCCAGCCACCCGCTGCGCACACAGCCATGACGCCCAGACTGCTTTATTTTTCTCCGTGGCCCTTACAACCATCTAACAAACTGTATGTAACTGTTCATTGTCTGTTTCCGACCTTTTCCCTCCAACCTCCCAAAAAAAAGTTCCGAAGGCAGAGACTTAGTTTGGTTTGTTCTCTGCTACATTCATGCCTAGAACATTCTACCATATGTGACAGGCACTTGAGTAATAATTCGTGGACTGGGTGGATGATGTTCTCCTCCTTCTTAACTCTTAGTATTCATGATTCCTGAATGCCCACAGTTGGGAAGTTAAATATCCTCATGTTTCAAATCCAATACCATCTCCTGTTAAGGACCATGACATATACCACTGTTTTTTGTAAGTTGCTCAAATGTATGTAAAACAATTGTAATTTAAGCATACTGCTCGGGCTACAACTCCAGGGGCCATTCCCTTTGATATTATAAAGTACCACTGACAGAAAAAGTTAGCTTATTCAAACTAACGTCAATAGAAATGAGAACTCAAAGAAAACATCTAAAAATTTGTTTTAAATGTAAAAGTACCTTATAAAACTTGTGATGTACACGTGTACAAAAGTTGCCATCAAATACTGACAATCGAATCTGTCCATTATCCCACCATGGCCAGGAATGGTGTTTGCAAAATCCTTTAGAAACAAACAAATATATTAGCAAATTTTCAAAAAACCACCTGCTACGAAATTACTATCTGTGTCTCCTTGGCATCATAGACTCTGTAAGGAGAATACTTTACTACTGGGTTCTTTTCAGTAACTATAAACTTACCAGAACACATCTGACAGATTAAAACCATATTTTCTAAATATGTGCCCACTGTAAAATGATTTCTGGATTGCCCTACACCATTCAAACATTAATTAAATCTAGCACTGTTTTTAGTTAATAAAATTTTTCCTAAATAAAAATTCTATCAGCTATTACTAATCTAGATTTGTTACAGCCTACCCTTCTGTTCAACCAGAAGCTACTTGCGTAGCTACTTTACTGTGGCAGACAGATGTAGAACTGGTTCTAACTCATGTTGATCCTAATAGTTCTTACCTTGAAATAAACATTTTACTAATATGATAAATATTTTTTTTAAGTGTTGGAGTAAAAAGAAAATCAACACAGCCAGCTCACTTGGGACCTGTTTGTTCATTAAGGGGCCAAATTGAGGGGCTGTGTCGTGAGCCTCTGCGAACCGACTGCGCGGACAGATTCACAGTCGCAGTGCCCAGGGGACGGACGGGACTAACTGCTCTTCTAGTTCACTCAGGCAACCTAGAAACATCTAACACGCAACAGCAATCGCTTCTGCGTTCCAGACATGCAAAGAATCCCACCATTCAACAAGAAACCTTGGACTGGAGACCATTAAAAAAAAAAATACCACTGTAAATGTAACGTTTCTCTGTTTGAAATGATTATTGAAAGATTCTTTGGTTGCTTTTTGCCTACCCACTTCCTCCCTTCTCTTCCTAAGCGGCAACTCAACGCCACTCAGCTGTCAGCAACCTTCACAAGATGCTCATCCCGCGCGGCAGCTGCTGTAGCTCTCTGTGGATGTGTCTCTTCTCCCCGAGTAGGTGGCGAGAGAACAGGGACAGCGCCTCGTAAGCTTTTGTGCAGTGCGCCCCCTGACACAGTGCCTGCCCTCGGCGGGAGCTCCCCGAGCTCACCTATTTCCCTGGCCTCCCCCAAACCCGGCAGCCCTCTGCCTGCCCCTCGGCCACAGGCCTCGCTGCTCTTGCCCCCCGCCAACACGCCGAGCCCCTCCCTCCTCTGCACCCTCTGGAATTCTCTCCCTTACATTTCTCTGCAGCACTTACTTCCCTTCTTTTCTCAGAACGCTGCTCAAATGCCACCTCCTCAGGGAGGCCTTCCTCGACCTCCCCACTTTCAACAGCCTCTCTGATGGCCAACATTTCACCTTAATTCAGCAAAGCCACGTGAGGGAGGCTGAGAAAACTGCTGACATAACGCGTCGCTTTGTGATGATCTGACTTAAAACACAGAGATGATTTTACATCTCTGGAACAAGGATCAGCAAACTCCGTTCTGCAGACCAACTCCTGCCACAGCCTGTTCTTGTAAATTAAGTTTTCTGTAAACCCAGCCAGGCCCATGCACTGCCACTGCCTGTGGGTGGGGCTTTCACACCACAACGGCGCCGTCCAGAGCCGAGAGGCCGTGACAGACCCTGTGGTCCGCAGAGCCTGATGAGCTTATTACTTGCCCTGTGCAGAAAGCGTCTGACGACTCCTGACCTAACAGAATGAACGGTCACAAACCCGAAGGCTCTGCCCCATTCCCCCTTCACGTGAGGCTGTGGCCAAACCATAAACATCAGACAATTAATTCGTGGCTGGATTCTTGGAATGAGCACTTGAAAAGGCAGAGATTCTGCGTCTGTCCCAACACTAAGGGACACATCCCATTTCTATAAAAGAGATGACACGACACTTTAAAATTGTATTAACACGGCCCGACCAAAACCTAACAAGAAAGAATACGCTCGGATCAGCCAGGCAGCCCTTCTGAAAGGCTGAAAAACGTCTTGCTTAAGGGTTTAATGTAGACCAAGAGTGAACCAAATTCCAAACAGGCTACATTCTCTAATTACGTTCTCTACTAACGTAACAAAGAATCGAAACACGCACCTTGATTTTGAAAGCCCTTTTGAATCCACTGGCAAAGAAGCCTCCAAATGGGCCAATTAAAGACGCGAACGTTGAAAGGGCAATGCTGTGTATCTGGAAAGGGTACAAGCTCACCGTTTCCTGAGGAGGAAAGAGAAGGGGAGAGGTGGGGCAACGTCATCACAGTTGCATTTGAGCATGCCCGCTGATCTAAGAACCACGACACGAACAGCAAGCCAAAGTAGACACCGCAGTGTTGCTGATTTCACAAACTTGAAGAGCCGTGGGAGAAGAACGCGTGGCAAGCCGTCTGAATCGCCCTCCACCGAGCCAGCGCTCTCCATTCCCTAAGTGTGCTCGAGGCGCCCGGCACCCTGAAACCTTGCAGCTGGGGGCTACCTTCTGGTTTGTCTGGGAACTTCTACAACTCAGTTGTAGGTTTACTAAGACTCAGTTAATTTCTAAATGTGATTGTGTTTTTCTTTTTACCAGTAGTAATACTTTTATTTGTAATTATATAATTTATTTTAATACTGTACTATGTTTCACTTTCATTTTATATGATCAAATAAGGGAAAACTGGCCTCTTCTCTTAAAAGCAAGCTGAATGCTGTGGGAGACACACAGAGGTAAGCTGCATAAAGACGACGACCAAGATGGGAATCGGCCAGACAATTACGAAAGGTTTGGGGAGAAGAACATAAAAATTGAGAGGCATTCTGTAGTTAAATTATTTTGTAAATTCTTAGTTCTTGCTCCTTTTAAAATAACCTGAAACTGCAAATTATAGGCAGTGCATAATAGGTGTGGTTCAAAAAAGATGTCCAAGAACACCAATATATGGACCTGTTCTCAAAGCAACAGATTTGCTCCTAATCAAAGATTGGCAGCATCAAAAGTTTTACAGCAGGTAACAGACGGCTTAGACCTTGAAAAATTCTTGGAGTCCATTTATTGAGCACTCAAGGACAAAGATTGTTTGTTGATTTATCTGCTTAACAAAAATTATGTATTTTAGTTAAAAATAAGATGTTTCAGACACAAACACGTGCATGTGTGTGCGTACACAAAGACACACACACACATTATTATTTCATTCCCCACTTTAACCAACACCCACCGGTCCTGATGACATGGATCAAGAGGGTTCCAGAGGGTTCTACTGGGAAGCATGTCAACACCCCTCAGCAAGAGACCTCAAAGATACCTTTAAATGGCAGCAATGTCCTTTTGGAAGGAAAACTAATTTTTAGAAGCAGCAGCTTTCTGTACTAATAAATGTCCTCTAAAAATCAAGGGCTCTTTGAACTGGTGCATTTTAATTAAGTTTTAAATCAAGTTAACTCATACCATTAACATGCAAAACTCATTCTAATCCATTTGATTTGTAAAAACCTATGAAATAATTGAAAAAAAGTCTTCAAAACAAATACAAAATAAGTTACCATCAGCGTTTAAACCATTAGGCAAGTAAATTCCTAGTACACAACTGATTCACAATAGTAACATTCATTTTATGTTCAAGAGAGAGAAATCACAAGGAGATAGAATATAATATTGACAATAAACTCAAACCACTGCTACATTAAAGAGTGAAAGATTTTATAGGAATCAGTTAAACCTGAATCCCACTTTTACAGAAGGCTTAATGGTTGGAGCGGAAGATCTCTAACCACGTTTACTCTTACCCATCTCAACACTGCCTTTAGAAAGGGTGGAAGTGAATAACTCTGAAGCCGGAAAAGTTCTGAGGGCTCACATTCCGTGACGAAGGAGTTGACATCACTTCGGTATTCCACTGGGCAGACGAAGTACTGGTATTTGGATAACACGTAGGCAGCCTGAATAACAAAGCAAATACACGTGTTCTAAGTTATGTGTCAGAGAGGCCAGAGACAGAATGCCAGAACTTCTTTGTATTAACATTCTGCTATGTATTTTCGAAGTTACATGGTCATAACTGTCCCAGCAAAAGACTTCAAAGACCTTTAGAAAATGAAAGAGTTTTTGAAATCAATGAGATTTCAACCTCTGTATGACCACAATTACACAGGAGAGTCAAAGATGTAAGTTTATTGCAAACAAGCTTATATTAATTTCATCAGTTAATTAACCAGTGATTCAAAATTACTGAAAAAATAGTATTAACAACACAAAATAGTACAGGTGAAAAACACCATTGCTCTTAGCCAATCCACAAAACTTGGACCACATTACTTTCCTTGGCCACATTACTAGTTTTTAAAACTAGCTGTTCTCAGCCATGTAAGTAAACAACACATAAAATATCTTGTTGTAAATTTAAATTGCTAGACAACAGTTTTATTCTCTCTTTTCTCTTGCAGCCATTAAGAATGGCTAAAATCAGGCTGGGCGCGGTGGCTCACGCCTGTAATCCTTGCTCTCTAGGAGGCCGAGGAGGGCGGATTGTTTGAGCTCAGGAGTTCAAAACCAGCCTGAGCAAGAGCGAGACCCTGTCTCTACTAAAATTAGAAAGAAATTAATTGGACAACTAAAAATATAGAGAAAAAATTAGCGAGGCATGGTGGCGCATGCCTGTAGTCCCAGCTCCCCAGGAGGCTGAGGCAGTAGGATCGCTTGAGCCCAGGAGTTTGAGGTTGCTGTGAGCTAGGGTGACGCCACGGCACTCTAGCCAGGGCAACAGAGTGACACTCTGTCTCAAAAAAAAAAAAAAAAGAAAGAGCAATTCGAGTAAAATTCTTTTGGCAAAATTAAAATGTTAACATTTGAAGTTTATTACAAAGACAACGGAATAATAAGCTTCTATCTTTTAGTTAACAGGATGCCTCTTTTTCTTCACCTATCACTTTATTAAGATATAAATGGGATCATATAAAACCAATTTTTAAATTCTAAAATACTTTTCGTGAATATTTAATTGGAATTTTTAAAAATCCATTATATTTTACATGCATTTCTCAGAGATTTCGTATTCTTCACAAATTTTACAAGATTAATAAATTTTCATGCTGAATACCATAACCAACACTATCAACTACCTATAAAATTTACACATCTTAGCTCCATATTAACTTCTAGCTCTAAAAAGCACCTCAATAGCTGTTACTTTCATATGGAAATAATATTTAAGAGTAAGGAAATAATGGATACCAGAAAATCTACACAGTAGTTAAGAAATGATGGTTCCAATTATTTCATTAAGTTTCAAAAGTATATTTATTTCTTTCAAAATCAGGTCTGTCTTGAAAAATATACTCACTACTATTTTTAGATTTAAAAAGTTGTTAAAGCAACAGTGCATTCTATACCTCTTTAAGTACAGGAAAATAGTTACTATATTTCTGCAAATTTTCACATTATAAGGAATATATATAGATAGATAGTTAGAGATAACAGACAACATAAAAAAAGAAGCACTATAAAAAATTTTTTTTCTCAGCCTGAGCAAGAGGGAGACCCTGTTTCTACAAAAAATAGAAAAATTAGCTGAGCATGGTAGTGCATGCCTATAGTCCCAGTACTCGGGAGGCTGAGGTAGGAGGGTGCCTGGAGCCCAGGAGTTCGAGGCTATGGTGAGCTATCATGAGGCCACTGTACCCTAGGTTTGGCGATAGAGCAAGACCTTGTCTCAAAAAAAAAAAAAAAAAAACCGAAAAAGTTTTCCTAAAAAATACAACTAATGGATGCGGTGCTCACTGTGTGGGGGAAGGGCACGCTTGTAGCCCTGGCTTGGGCGAGACAAAGATATTATATGTAACCAAAATGTTTGTACCCCCATAATATTCTGAAATAATAAAAAATAAATAAATAAAAATATATATATATTAAAATTTTCAATTTAGTAGTTTCAGAACTATGACCATACTTAAGAAGCAGACAAAATTAAAGAAGAAGTATAATAAAAGAGCTGCCACAAAATATTTCAACTTTACTGGAATAAACATAGTCAACAAATGTAAACTATATACCAAAACAAAGCTTTCATTTAGTTCCCTTAGGGTTGTTTAGAATGGTTATATTTTATAAATTTATGTGAAATACAAATTCACACATCTAGTACTTTCTATACTATATAGCTATGTAATGAAAATAATTCAACCACCAAAAAAGAGTTTGACATTCAGGAAATCTTTATAACACCTATTTTTAAAATAATAAAATAATATTCTGGCCACTTCCACATAAAGAAGATCTCATAGTTCAAGTTCTCTTGGATTTAAAAACAAAATTTAAACTGCATCTTACCTTCTGTATTCGGTAAGAAGCTGATTATAATGATAAACCACAGACTTCGCATTCTGCAACCAGAAGACACCATTATTGATCCCTTTAAATATTTTCTTTGTATTCCTTAATGAATCTAGTTATAAATGCCCAGCCTCATCGAAACCAGCAGTCTGCATCATTGATCTTCATATCTGAAAAACAAACAAATCCATCATTTACTCCATAGTCCTTCCACATTGGAAAAAAAAAAAAAAGCAAAAATAACAACAAGAACTCTCTCTCTCCCCACTGCCCTCTCCTGAGTATAAAATATATTTTGATTCTATAGCCAATATGCAAGCTGCTCCTATACACTGGATATCTGAGCCTTACATTCTGAAAACAGTCAAAGCCCAAAAAGCATTTATAGATAACCGTAACATACACATTCATAGCAGAATCACATAAATACCTAATGATTTTTTTTAGAAAAGCATGAAAAACTTAGAAAGTCATCCTAGAATAATTTATCTGTCTATGACACATAACTAATCTTCTTATTAAAGTACTAGTTTTAGTATTAATATCTCTAAACAAAATTGTATAAATACATATGCTTTTTCTGGTTTTGTTTCTGATGGTAACAGCAATATCATCTATTAATTTATCCAGCTACAGTGCCAGATAGATTAGAGATATAAAGTGTTTATTTTTCTATACAAAGTTGTACAATTATTAACATGAGTGTATTTTTATTTATACAATAAAGGCATTCTGAAAATACCACATTCCTAAATATCACAAATCAAATTGTTATTTCTCTGATTTCTAGTTACTCATAGAGGAAACAGTTTAATAAAGTGATTGTCTCATAACGATCTCATTTTAAAATTTTAGATTTCATATACTGGTTTTGCTTACAGCAAGGTATAACTTCTTAGATCAAACCTATATTCTTGAGTCCACTGGACCCAAATAAAAACCCAAAGACCATGACAACTGTATCTCCAAAGCTGCATCACCATTTTTTTTTTAAACTAGGGAAGGGGGTGGCAAAAAATACAAATCCAGAGTCAAGTCTAATTTTGACTAGCCCTCACAGATCCAGTTCTCCAAACTGGAAAGTGTACAAAAACTTCAGAATTGCTACTTAATCTAAGCGTTTCTTGGTTCCTAGGATTCTGAGACCAGGTCATTTGCTGGGTCCTGTCCAAGTATTTAACTTCTTTCTAGGGTTGCCTGAGGAGTCACAGAATAAATATTAGCCTTATAATACACATAAAATGAAGGCAGTTCTCCAATATATCTAGCTTCCTGGTCTAGCCTCTGAGGGTAAAGAAATTACAAATTCTTCCTTTAAAGGGACATCTTACATAATAGTTTCCTATTATTTTCTTCTAAGTAATAATCTTACCAAGTTTTCTACCAAGCCACCCTTAACCTGCTGCAACTGAAGAATTTTATAAAGTGGAGCAGTGAAGGGACTCTTCTCCCCCAATTCTCAGGTTGTGTATATAACTCAGATGAAACAAACTTATTATAACTTTGATGCTGTCACCAAAGCATAAAGAAAATTTAGAAAATAATTTTCCTGATAACTCTGAGTTTTCTCACATTACCTGACCTTCTCTACATTTGCTACATGCTTCGTGTATCATATGGGATCCTATTAACTCACTATATGCTACTATCAGCTCTCTGTAATGTAACTTCAATGGGAAAGTAGTCAAATAATAAACGGTCTGTAACACTTGCACTAAAAAGATACTATCTTGCTTTATCAACAAACATACCAAAAAGAATGAAAAAGTTAATCTGAAATTATCTAGTGTTTAAATATAAAGATCCATAAAAACCACAGATGAAACCAGCAAGATATTTTTGTAATAAGAAGTTTGATTTATCATACCCATAGTTTCAGAGATACAACTGCTTCCCGATATATCCCTCCATGATCCACAATCCACCCCAAGTTTTAGCTGTCTCTGAAAACACTGAAAACACTTAGGTATTATGATGGAGAGGGGTGTCACTATTGGTATTACACAGTTCAGAAAACACCTCAGATGCTTCTCTGTCCAAAGAAACAAAGGAAAATCAAGCTTCCTCGTCTGAATGCCAAAAATACAAAAAGAAGAATGATACGTCAAAAATTTATCTGATGGAGACACATGGTACACATCCTTGCAGAACTAGATGGCTGGCTCTGTTCGTTTTTCACTCTGAGCTCCCACAGACTCTTCAAAACTAACTAAAACCAAAAAAAAAAAACAAAAGTAAACCTGCAGATTACAACTGGTACAGCAAAATACCTGCCTTAAAACTGAAATTTATTGTATAAAGCATAAAAAAAAGTCAGATAATTTCATGGTCTGTCACATCCAAAAGGCTAATCAATGAACAAGTTCATATATCCTACAGTTTAATGATCTGATCAAGTAATTAGAATAATTTAAATGTGTGGATGAGGTGCATTATTGCTACAAATAAAATTGTCAGCCTTTGGATTGCTCCACACTGAAGCAAGGAATTTTGTCTGTCCAGTTTTAGTTGTAATTGGTACTTTCATTTCAATGAGCTAATGCCTATAGGCAGCTTGCCCACATGCACAACTCTTGAACACATTTCCCCTTTCTTAAAGTGATCCAAGATCAGTCTGTCTTTGGTCATCAGCTATTTCAAAGAGTCCTTGTTTGTGGGAAGAAAGGGAAGGAAGAAATCAGGGACTGATGTCTGCCTTGTAGGAAACAGCTGCCAAGACAGGAAAACCTCTGGTAGTGAGGGGAAAAGGAGGAGGAAACCACACAACCAAGACCTCTATTGTGGTCTTTGGCCACGACAGAATACTTCATGAGCAGATTTTTATACACTAAAAATTCAGTGTATTCTTAAGGTTTGAGAATATGAAACTCGATTTAAAAAGTACACTCCAGTCAATTATGAGACTTGGTGTAAATGACAAATAGAAACAGGCACTGGAATATCTGAAATCATGCAAATAAAGCTGAAGTCAAACTGTCCACGCAATGAGTAAGTAAAAAGAATATCAAATTTATTTTTCTTATTCTACAACCTGTACCTAAGCATTCTCACATCAACTAAAATTATTTTGAAAAGCTCAAACTTTAAGTGCAATTTTGAAAACTAAGATTTTACTGCTGTGATCCAAATCTAAAACAACTCTCCATTAAACAGATGTTAATGAAAATTGAAATACTTAGCAAGCCCAAATCAGCCAAGAATAAAATGAATAAATAATCAAATATGATGAAACTAATCCCGAGAAAGCATTGCTCCTAAATCAAACTGGAGCCAAAAGACACTCACTGGCATAGATGTAGCTAATATATTCGTCCCTCAAATGCTGTAACTACCTGCAGAAGGAGGCTCAATAACAGCATTTCACAAAGCAAAACAAAAACAAGGAATAAAACCAGAAAAGGCTCATTAATTATCCTTTCAAAAAACAGAAAAGATTATTTTAAGTGATTCCCTACATTAGTAACCTGGTTTTCTCTAGATTTTTAGAAAACCTTTTTGCAAGAACTTCAGAGAAGGGGAGGAACTGGGAGTGTGGAGGTATTAGATAATGCTTGATAATGCTATGTAACAGTTTGTTTCTTAGTAAAAACAGAAAAAGCACATTTCTACTTAAACTATAAGTGATTATGATTTTAAAAAATTCAAACTACTTCTAACATACAACCTACTCTACCTCTGCTTTTTCCTTATCCTTCAAGTCGCAAGATTAAACATTTTCATCCTAATCTTGTTTCTATAAACCACAAGCCATTGTCTACCAAACCTCTTTCAGGATTTTTTTTTTTTAGATCTAAGTATCCTGTTACTCTGTCATGTAAAAAGTCAATTAATGCACCATTACTACCAAAGCTTCCAAAGCTGAACAGTGACTTCCAGGAATATGCTTCAGCACTGTTTATAATCCCAACAGCCCTCAATGTTTTATACACTACTTACAACGTACAGTTAGCTGTAGTCTTTCAGACATTAACGTGCTTATATTTATTAGCTGCATTAAATATCCCATGCCTTAAACTGTCAGCAAAATTATTGAAGAGGAAAACACCAATAACCAGTTTTAAATCGCATATTTATGTTACATTACCAGGAAATCACATTTAGTTTTACTATATGATAATGCTTATTTAGCAAATATAGAAAAAATAAAACCCAATTGTTAATAAGCACCAATGAAAGAAGTAGAAGATAGCATGTTTCAAATTAATAAAAGATAATAAAACCAAAAATTTCTAAAACTAGTTAACTACGGTTGATATTCTATTAAGAGCAAAGCCACCATAAAGATTCCTGTCTAAAGCTTTATCATTTATTTCTATTCATGGATACTGAACTACAGCGAACACTGGCTATCAAACCCAAAACTACAAGCACAAGGAGAACAGGGAAAGAAAAGAGCCATCTAAGCATGAGACCTACCAAAGTCACTCGTCCTTGTTATTATGCACTAATGCTGTGTAATATGAAACATTAATGCTTTGGATAAGCCTAAAATTCTACACACTAAATATATGTGAACTCTAAATGAAAACTAAAGACAGCTTTACAAAATCAGTCTTTCTGATCTTATTTGCACTATAAAATTACAATCATTATGGGACAGAATTTACTAATAAAAGAAAGCTGCTTTTCTGTATTTTATCAAAACAAATAAACACACAAAAGAGGATGATAGTAACCCCATTTTGCCCCATGCAGAGGCTTAGAAAATGAAAAATAAATTACAGTTTCATTTCACTTTTGCTAAACCTCCATCAGGGTATTCACTTTTCAGAAATATTTTATGTGTGATCTTTACTGGCTAGATTTCCCCTTCTTGTTAACATCAGAGAAAACACTGACACCCCCGAGAGGTTTTCTTCAGTAAGTCAGCTAAGTAAACCCTGGCTATCAATAATCAAAAAGGCTTTCTTAACTACAGACATTCGGCATTCTTTTGGGTTTGAGTTTATTTTCTTTCCTTTGCAAGGATAGGATTGGGGCTGGCAATGCTGACAGAGATTTTAAACTACATGGTTAACCATTAGTCATCCTCTTCCTCCATCACATTTCTGTGGACACTGGTATCAAGTCTAGAGTACTTAATCTATTCATACTGAAGTTCCCTTAATATTCGTCATTGGTCTTACCCTTTACTGAAACTTCTTCGTTGTGAAGGAATAAATTGTCCTGAGAGAGCTTAAAGAAGGAGTAGAAATAAGAGTTCAGGAATGCTCCTTGTAAATTACATCTGCTATCTGCTATAATATTTAGGAGTCATGCTGAGCATGCAGAAGAGGCTCATGGCTGTGAACACTAGAGGAACAATACAGGGCAGTCTGCCATTCTCTTCATTAAAATCCCTCCAGTTGAAATAATAAAAACAAATAGCTGCCATTTTCAAACCAATGTAGAAACATTTTACGATTGAACATAAACTTGCAAATGAAGTTTCAAAAGAAAAAAATGAAGCTACATGCCCAGTCCAAACTATTACCTTACATATCATGAAAAGGTGAAACCTTCATCAACTTTCTGACCCCCCCCCCAAAAAAAGCATATAAATCTGTTTGTTTAAAATAACTTGTATTTATTATTAGAAAAAATTATAGCATGCCTACAAGACAGAAATCAGCTTTTTCTCCATTTGGGGTAAAGGAAGTTATTTTTAAATGGCAATCCTGTCCAATTTTAAAAGACATTGTATTTCCTCTTAACTTTGTAACAGTAGAATTCCCATGCCATTTTTAGAGCTAAACACAAATTATGGGCACTATGATTAGAAATATTTCCTGAGTGCCTACTATGTGTGGAACAATGTATTAGACACATGTTACTAATCCTTATAAAAATGCCAAATTTAACTTATAAAGGTCAGAAATCTGAGACTCAGAGAGGTAAAATCAACTGAGATGACTCAACTAGTAAGTGGTAGACCTTGGATCCCAATCGAGGCTAACTAGAAAGTCATTCTTTCCATTATCAACAAATTATTCATTCACAAATACTTACTGAGCACTCATTCTGTGCTGTAGTACTGAGAAATAAGAAGAGAAAATTCCTCATTCTCAGGGAGACTACATTCCAGCTCAAAATAACCTAGTCATAAATTACCTGGCACATAGGTAGGTTCCCCAAAAATTACAGCTAAACTAGATAGATAATTTCTATTTCATGTAATTTTCACAACCTGGAGAAATATATATTATATATCTCCATTTTATATTAAAATGAAAAAACCTGCTCCAGGACAATAAGTAAATAGCAGGGCCAGGAAATAAGCCCATGTTCTAAATCACTATCGCCACTAATTAAGTGGATCAGACAAACTTAAGTTTATATGTTTTACTATATCTTCCTTTAGAATAAAACATGGAAATAGAATAAAATCACGCTGGGATTATGAAAGTGATGAAATGCCAAAAGAATGAGTTGATTTCTAAAATGTTTACATAAGCAAAACTAACATCCCTTAGGTAATAATAGCTAAATATTAACTTAATTTTTAGTATTTCCAGTTGAGCTATCTTAATTTTACTCATTTAAAATGCTATTTAAAATGCCTAAATTACATTATAAATTAACAAATTATTCTAGACTAATAAATCTTACCAACCAAACTACCTGGAAAGTTGCTTATAATAAGTT
The DNA here is from genome assembly GCA_963574695.1 of Propithecus perrieri. Taxonomy (NCBI): domain Eukaryota; kingdom Metazoa; phylum Chordata; class Mammalia; order Primates; family Indriidae; genus Propithecus; species Propithecus perrieri. The sequence continues at coordinate 824 of CAUYRB010115100.1, read as the reverse complement.
GGAAAAATAAACACACAAATATTTCCTCCAAAACAACTAGCAATGCATCTTAATAGTCATGGAAGGAATGTTTTAATGTTAACATTCATGAGATTATGGACTAATCACTGTTAAGGCAAATTCAACGTGAGTCGTAAAATACAATCTTATATTTGGCTCACTGCACTGGATCCTTTGTTCATAAATCATTATTACTAGCCTTTCCCTGAATCAATATTCAAATTCCCTCTCGGTCTATATATACAACCACTAAATGAAATAATAATGACCCAAGATCAGTCATATATTAGATTATCTATATCACCATCAGAAGTTTCTTAGATGTGATGAGGGAATCTGAGTAAAATATGTCAAATGATCTTAAAAAACAAATATGAAAAATTAACTATAAAGAATACACAGTAAGAAGCTGAAGAAAATTGTGCAAAGTATAGCACATTGCCTTTTGTAATCAATAAATGATACAATTCATTTGAAAACTATGCCTATATATAGTGTTAGCTAAACTTACATCTTATTTCTAAAATAAAGTAGATCATATTAGTACTATAATTGCATGTATGTCAATTCAAGTAAATGAATATCTAGTGTCCTAGATATTTTTGATACTGGTTGCTGAAATGAGTGTTACTTATTCATTTTTTTACCATATATATATTTTTTTTTATTTTTTTATTTTTTTATTTTTTTGAGACAGAGTCTCGCTTTGTTGCCCCGGCTAGAGTGAGTGCCGTGGCGTCAGCCTAGCTCACAGCAACCTCAAACTCCTGGGCTCAAGCAATCCTTCTGCCTCAGCCTCCCGAGTAGCTGGGACTACAGGCATG